>OZ024690.1:0-112500 GCA_964016905.1 Perithous albicinctus
CTACACTACAATAGGTCAAATATGAGAACCCACATCGATGGACCTCCACCATCCCGCAAGAATTGTTCGGGTTGCCGCGTCGAATCGTCAAAGGAAAGAAAAATATTGTAATTGACTTGAAAATATTTAAGTAAGTGGACATAAATTTTACTAGTGTTATTTTTATTCCGATTAACGAAAACCTAAATATTATTTTGTTTTAAAGATCCATAACCGAGCTAACCGAGTGGGAGCTTCAAACGATTTCCAAGGAAATATTGTTGAAATACTGGGGGTCCTATGTTCATCTTATATGGGATAAACTGCCTCAACATCTCAAACTTGACCGTGAAGTCTCTACATACCTACCTTGCTAGACACACCACAGTAAACCAAAACTAGACACACCTCTATACAAGGAACGTTAAATATCAGTGTATTACAATAGGTTAATAAATAAATAAACAAAAGTGTTAAAAACAAGAAAAACCAAATTTAAACAATTTTTCAAACCCCCGGCTACCAGCGGCGTCTCTAAGGATAAAAAAGTGGGTGGTGAGTGGTTGTCACGCCGACGTCATTGTGAGGTGACCATACGTAGTAGGGGCACGGCGACTACGGTATGCTAGCGATCTTTGTACTTCGCTGCGCATTTCGGAAAAGTCCCGAGTAGCGGCACGTCGGACGCTGGCGAGGCGGTGGCAGGCGGTGGCTAGGGGGCCCAACGGAGTGGGGGGAAGACAGGGCTACGGTATTTTAGCGATCTTTGTACCTCGCTGCGGTTTCGGAAAAATCCCGACCGGTGGCGCGTCGTACACCGGTGAGTGGGAGGCCTAGGTAGTGGGGTGATCCTCGGTGGGGTGAGAACACACGGCGCGCGCATCGGATCCCAGAGTAGGGGGTTACCACGTGACACATCTAGCACCCTTTGTGGGGGTATTGGAGGGTGGGAGGAAGTGGGGAGGATGAGGGCCAATGAGAATACCCGGAGGGTGAGGGAGAGGGTAAGTGGGGGACCAATGAGAGTGGGCCTCTAGGGAGGAGGGAAGGGAGGAGAGGGGGAACTTAGGCCACGCCCCGGTCTCGCGATCTTTGTACTATTCTACTTGTATAGCTTTTTGATTACATTTGATAATATGGGTTTCTTCTCTAAGATCCAAAAGGCCGCCGTGAACTCGATTTGATTCCGCGTCCAATAATTTTGCTAATGATTTTATCTGTTTCCGAGTTATGTCAAATCTCGATCTCACAATATGTGTTTGATTTTTGAGAATGCTTGCTAATTCTTTGGTATTACTTTCAAGTGCCTCAATTTGTGTTGTGATCATTCTCGCGTCGTCACTGTCCATAGTGCCATATAATATCTTATTGATTTTTCCTACGAATTCGAAAGGTGCGAGTTTCTTTCTATTATTTGTAAAGTGTTGTGGCGGTATCAATTGGTCTAAGATCAATTCGGCGTCTTTGATATTGTCTAAGCGGGTTTGCGTCGTTGACAACTGTCCTATGATGAGAGATGATGAACCTAATTTATTGCAATATGCTTTCACTGATCGTAGGTTCTCCTGGAGTTGTTTTCGTCTAATCGATAGGCCGTGAGTGTTGGCGTATGTAACGAATGTCCACGTTGTATGATACGGGCGAAGCGTGGCTTTTTCCTCCGAATAGAGTCCGGGGTTCCGGTCGAGTGATACGGTTTTCGTCATGTCGTCCATGGTTTGTGTGTGCGTGCCATCTGTAACATATGCCGTTTTTATTTTATCGACGTGTACAATTCTTGCTTTGTTATCGTCAATTTTGATTTTGACGTTGTGTTTGTCTAAAGTTTCTAAAATTTCGTAAGGACCACAGTAATTACTGTTGTTGTGCCGCCAATTCCAGTTAGCTACTCTGGAAGGCGGTTCCGAGAGTTTACTCGGTAGTTTTATTCGGGATTAATCAGTAAAGGGTTGGAACCCAAGCGAGGTTGCGATATATTAAATAAATGAATAATTTATTTAATTTAAAGGAATACAGTCAAGACCATTTTAACTAAGAGTATAATTTATTTATATAACAATATTAAGTCACGTTTGTATGATACATTTAAGTGATTAATTTTATGAGATTCCTTGCTCGAATCTGAGTTAACCTGATGTTCCCCGAACCAACCGTACAGTTCCAGGAGTCGTTCGAGACTGCCGAGTGATTGTTCTCGGATCATTATATATAGACGAGAGAACAGTCACTCGAGCATTTAATTATTTATTTAATTATGTAGTGTTTAATGTTTTCTGTCCCAAATCAGGTACAGAAAATGCAACTCATAACGCATTTCCAACATCTTTGCAATAACGTTACGAGAATGTCCCATTTCAAAGTTACTGACTCGGCTATGTACGTTTGGCAAGGCTACTGGCCAGCTTGCTCGCTCGGTGCCGCACGCATACCTTGGTCGTTGCGTAATACTACAATACTACGTATCGCGTAACCCTGCGTAGCGAGGAATCGTTATACCCGGAGTATAACACTGTCGAGTTTTCCTTTTCGCGGTTCCTTGATGAGGAGCACTAATTGACCTACTTGAAGTTGCGGTACTTTTGTGCGATTATCATAAAATCGTTTAGTTCTTTCTTTGTATTGCAAATGTTTCTGTAGCGCTTTCTCTTGGTCTTTTCGAAGATTTATATTGAGGCTAGACATGTAGTCGTCATATGTGATTACTTTTTCAGGAGGTGGAAATTCCGATGGTGTGCGCGCTATTCTGCTAAAAACCAGTTCGTATGGTGTAAATCCTGTACTCTCCTGAACACTCGTGTTGTAAGAGAGGGTCGCAAAATTTAAAAGTTCATCCCAGTCGCGTTTGTTTTCGTTAAAGTGTTTAAGGTATTCAGCTAAAACATGGTGACTTCGCTCAATCGCACCATTAGATTGAGGATGGTATGACGATGTTCTATAGCGGCGAATTTGGAAAAATTCTGTGAAGTCATTGAATAATTCAAACATAAAATTTGTGCCTTGGTTTGAAAGGATTGGTCTAGGAGCGCCGTATGTAGATATGAGCGTTGTGGCGAGTGCTTTCGCAACATCCTGTGCTCTTTGCTGTTTTAGTGGGACTGCGATACTGAATTTACTAAAAAGGTCGAGGATTGTCAAAATATACTCGTTTCCGTTCCTTGTTTTGGGTAACGGTCCGACTATATCTATTGCTATCTTATCGAAAGGTTCAGCGGGTAAATCGGTAATTATCATCGGTGCTTTATTTTTTACACGGACGAGCTTGTTTTTCTGGCAATCTATGCAGTATTTAATGAAGTTTCGAATGTTGTCCTTCATATTCTTCCAATAATACCGTACGAGAATTCGTTTGTACGTTTTTTCGATGCCTTTATGACCACCTATTGTTGATCCATGGAGTTCCTTTATAATTTGTTGTCTTTGATCTGGCGGTGGAACGCTGAGAAGTCCTTCACAGAGGGTGATTTTTATTTACGAATAGGATGTGATTGACTGTACTTCTCTTTTGATGTTATTCCACAAGAATGTATCAATGATTTTCTGATCTTTTGAGATGATGCACGATGTAAGTTTTTCGTGTTCCAGTACTTTTATGAGACCTTTTATGCATTTCCTTACTGCTGCCCAATTCGTGCTATCCGTTGATTTTTCTTTACAAAACATTGTTATGTAGCACTTAGTTCTCAGGCGTGTGATTACAATTTGTACGTTTTTTGGATCCTCTATCAAAAGAGATTGTTGGTCGAATTCTCTTTTTTTCGAATAATAGTTGTGAGAACATCGTGTCGTTCATGCAATCAGCTGATTGAAAATAACCTATGTTGTCTTTGTAGGCCTGTATATTATCTTCAGTTACCGTGATATTGTTGGTGATGTTCACGTCTTCGGTCGTGGTTGTGGTTCTCGTTCCTGGTGGTGTACCTCGTTGCGTGAGGCATTTTCTGTGGTACTGCGATAGTTGGTATGGTGAGTCGCTGTCCGAATTTTCTGAAGATTCTTCTGATTTTAATAATAATGAAGTGTTGTGGTCTTTGTTTCTTATTGATGTTGGACTGTTGTTGTATGAATTTTGTTGCGATGTTCCTGGTTGGTGTTTTGTTGTTTGTCATTGATTGTGTGGTGGTGCTCGACATTGTGATTGTGCTTCTGAGGTATGAGATTGCGGTGTTGTTTTTGGTGAAAGATGACCGGTGTTGTTATTGGTTTTTGCTGCTTGTTCATCCCAGTATTCTTTTGTCATCTCCGGTGAGAGGTATCCTGGGTCATCTTTAGTCTTCATTGTTTTAGGTGATAGTATTGTTTTTGATGAGAGATGACTGCTGTTGTCGTTGGTTTTTTTTTGATTGTTCCTCCCAGTATTCTTGTGTCATTTCCGGTGAAAGATATCCTGGACCATCTTTAGTCTTCATTGTTTTAAGTGGTGATGTTGTTTTTGGTGGGAGATTGTCGTTGATTTTTGGTGCCTGCTCATCCCAGTATTCTGCTGTCATTTCCGGTGAAAAATATCCTGGATCGTCTTTAATCTTTACTTTTTTAGGTGACGGTGTTGGATTATCTGGATTATCGATGATTTCCTGCCATTTGTTTGTATTTGTCACTGTTTTTGGGACTTTTTCAAGTTACACGTATTCTGGGTTATCAGTGATTTCTTTCCATTTTGGAGAGGTTATAGCAGACTCTTTTATTGTTTCTGACGTTGGAGGTGAACGGAAGTTTGGTTGAACAGTTTGTTGCGCAAAGTCGTCTTCTTTTCCATTCGGGTTTGCGTGTTGTTTCTGTGTCGGTGGTGACCTGAATGTTGGACGTGCTACCGGTTCGTTTGCGTTTTGATCACCAGACGCTTCTCCGATCAGTGCTAGTGATGATGTGCTTCCAAGTTTGGTGGATCCTCCATCCTCGGTTGCTGTTTCATTTGCCGATTCTTTTCCGTTTTGTTGAGCCTGAGTGTCGTCGTTTTGCTTTTTAATCGTTTGTTTGTGCCTCGTTGGGCTAGTTTGATTCGGTCTCGTTGGACTCATTGTGTGATGCCTCGTTGGGCTAGTTTTGTGGTGCCTCGGTGGGCTAGTTTTGTCGCGCCTCGTTGGGCTTCCTCCTTTTTCGAACTCGTATTTCGTTGTCGATAATTTCCTAGATTTATTGCCTTGGTCAATATTTTCTTCGTTCGATGTACCTCCTTGAGTTTGTCTGGTCATTTTCCTTCGTGTAACTGGGTTCTGAGAATATTCCTCTGTCGTTCGCTTGGTCATTTTCCTTGTTGATGTGAGTTCTTCTTCATCCGTTGGTGGTGATTCGTAGTTATCGTCATCTATTGACGGATTATTTTTATTGTGTGCACTCTCCTCGTTTTGGTTTGTTGTTGGTTTGTTGTTTGATGCTTCGTTCGGGGTTTCATGTTTCGTTAAGACGGTTTTTGGTTCTGTACCTGATGTTCCTAGTACTTCTTCCATTTTTACGTCAATTTGTTCTTGTTTGGTGTCGTTCTCCGATTCAGTAGTTAGTTCGTTCGCACGTTGTTTTTTCTTTGGTGTTCGATTTCCTGAACCTTCGTCTGTTGTTGAGTGACTGCGAACTACTGATGACGATTGCTGATATGTTTTTTGTTTCTTATCTTCGTGTCCTGCTGAATCGCCTGATGATGTTTCGCGTATTCTTATCAAAAGCATCGTCACGGGGTTTCTTAAGAGTGCGTCTGCGACGACATTTAGCTTTCCTGGTTTGTGGTGTATTTTGTAGCTGCAATTATTTAGTGTTGCCTGCCATCGTTGCAATTATTATGGTGGCTTAGGTTTTTTAACAAGATAAGTGAGTGCTCGGTTGTCCGTGACGAGGTCGAAGTTGCGTCCGTAGAGATAGTACTGAAAATTTTCTACGGCATTCGCGATTGCCACAAGTTCTTTTCGCATTGCGTCGTATGATAGTTCCAATTTTTTCAAGGCTCGCTAGTGAATTCGACAGGGTGATCAAATCCTGGCTTACCACTGCGCCAATGGCGTAATCTGACGCGTCGGTTGTAAGTTTGAATCGTTTTGCAAAATCTGGATAACGCAATATGGGGTAGCAAGTGACTTTCTTTTTTAGACAATCGAACGCTTTTTGGAATTCTTTTGTCCACTCAAATTTTGCTTCTTTTTTAAGTTGTTTAGTTAGTGGGCGGGCTATCGTTGCAAAATCGCAAATGAATCGTCTGTAAAAATTGGCGAGGGCATGAAACTGTACAATGCCTTTTTTGTTTATTGGTATCGGGAATTGTTCTACTAATTCTACTAAATCTGGTTTAGGCTTTACACCATATTGCGTTATTAGATGTCCTAAGTATGCTACATCTTTGCGTAAAAATTTGCATTTTTCCGTTTGTAGCGTTAACCCAGCGTTGGTCAATCTTTGTGCCAATCTATCGAATTTTTTTCCATGTTCGACAAGGGTAGCGGCATAAAGCACTCTATCATCTAAATAGACGAATAAATCAGTGCCTTGAAGACCGGTCAACGCGACATCCATTAAACGTTGAAAAGATGCCGGTCCATTCTTCAAACCAAACGGCATTCGATTGAACTCGTAATGACCGTTGGGTGTGGAGAATCCTAATTTCTCCTTGTCGTCCGGATGCATTTCGAGTTGGTGAAAACCTAACGCCAAGTCTAACACCGTAAAATAACGAGAGTTGCTTAGTTGGTCAAGGATTTCAGCGATGTTAGGTAATGGGTACGCATCCGGAGTAGTTTTTTCATTTAATTTACGAAAGTCTATGACCATTCGCCATTTCTTGTTGCCTTGGCTGTCTGGTTTCTTGGACACAATCCAAGCCGGGGAATTGAATGGTAATATTGATGGTTGGATGTTCCCGTTGCTTAAGAGGTTGTTGACTTGCCTGTGAATTTCGTCTTTGTGTATTGGAGGTAATCGATGTTGTTTGCTATTGATCGGTTTATCGTCTGTTGTATGAATTTTGTGTTTGACCAAACTTGTGTGGCTCAGCATTTCTCCAGACAGGGCGAACAAGTGTGACTGTTTTTTGACGAGGTCAAGTGCATGATCCTTCTCTTTGTCATCTAGATTATCTAGTTGTAAGAGCGGTTTTATGGCATCGAACTTGTCTCCCTTTGCTGCCATTATACGAATTTCTGCATGATTTTCGGACTGAATTTCATGAGAATCGTTTGCCTTGGGATGGGACGTTGGGATTTCCCAGATTTGTTCGATTGGTTCCAATTCCACGATTAGGACTGTGAAGTGAATGTTGAAGTCGTTTTCGTTAATTGCAGCTAGGTATACAATCCCGTTGTTGTTCTTGACAATTGCATCACCGATGTAAAGGCGATCTTCACATTTCAGTCGAGGGATATATCCTTCTGAAAGCGTGCTATTTATACGAACGTGAATTACGCATTTTGATCGTGCCTGAATATAAACTTTTTCGTGAGTCTCGAAAGGTATGTTGTAGTTGCCGAATGAAATGCATGATTTGGTATACAGAATGTCAGCTAGGGTTTCGTTGAAGAAGGTATCTCCCAGTACTGCTCCCTGTGAAATTGGAAGATTATTGTTGACCACATGAAATTCGACGAAAAGATTTTTGATGCTGATTATGACCATGCCTAGTGTGAAAATGATACCGTTTGTAATACCTGAAAGTTCGTAGATAATGCGTTTTTCCATTTTTACGTGGCTTGGGATGACTTCTTCTTTCATGAGATTTATCTGTGATCCAGTGTCTACAAGAAATGTAGCACTATGTTGTTGTAAATCCGGAGAGTCGATTTTGACTGTTGGAGGCTTATGTCTTTTAGTGAGCCCAAGTGAAATTGTGGCTTTTCTTATTGTTATTTATTCTGCGTATTTTTGAGATTCCAGTTTGTCATTGTGCGTTCTTGCGATCTGCTTCGCTTCGTACTGTTCTGCGAAGCCGATGTTGAGTTTTTTAGGCTCATGTTTGCTGTCGTGTTTGCGAGGTCGTTGATGGTGTTTTCTTGTGGTCCTTGTGAGATGTCGCTGTGTGCCCGTGGGCATCGCTATAATATCTGTTTTTTGAGTCATCACAATATCTGTCGCCCGAGGTTCTATCTCGTGATTCGTAGCGTCTGTTGCGCGAGTCGTCGCAATATCTCTTGCGCGATGGCCTGTCTTGAGAGTTGTTGTGGGGCGCAGTGCATGTATCATCACTATATCTATTGCGCGAGTCACTGCGATAGTTGTTTTGATACCGATCGCGAGAGTTGTTTCGGTAGTTATCGCGTGGATCGTTGCGGTATCGGTTTCGTGAGTTGCTGCAAAAATTGTCACGTGAATCATTGCCGAACCTATCGCGTGAGTTGTCGCGATAATTATTGCGGTAGTTGTCGCGTGACTCGTTACGGTACCGATCACGTGAGTTGCCGCGGTAGTTGTTGTGATAGTTGTCACGAGGGTTGTTATGGAACCGGTCGCGTGAGTTATTGCGGAGGTTGTCGCGTGAATCGTTGCTATACCGATCGTGTGAGTTGTTGCTGTGTCGGTCGCGTGAATTATTGCGGTACTTGTCAAAGGTGTCATGTGAGTTTGGACGGTTGTTGTATTCCTGGAAAATTTGTAAAGTTATACAATCCGCGGTTGAGTGAGAACGGCTTTTGTGGTAGTCGCAACAAACGTTGCTTCGTTGTTCGTTTCTAGTTTCGGCGAATCGCACTTTAGCTGTTTGTGTCATTTCGAAGTCTTCTGAATTGGAGCGATTCTGGTGAACTGACCTACTTTTTCTGATTTCGTTCTTGGCGTTCCGTTTTCTTGGCGTCCTTTATTGCATCTTCGAGCGTTTCCAGTTGTCTGTGTTGTGACAGGAAAATTGTATTCCGTTGCCTCGACGTCGGAAGCCCGAACGGACTCCTCGACAATATTCGGGGCAGACAAAACTATTGTAAGTCGCGTGAATTTTGACTGTTTCCGAGACGTCCAACTCGACCAATCATAATCGGCGCTGCGAACTCTTGGCGCAGCGATATCCCGCGCGTGTATCCGACACCTTAGACCGCGTCGCGAAGACGCTAGCTGCGACAGCGCGCTGCGACGAAATAGATCGCCGATATCGACCAATTAGATCAAAGGGACAGGTCGAAGCGTGTCACGCGTAACGCGCAGCGTCGCGCGATCGAAGGAACGATCGACACTTGCCTGCCGACGTCTGTAACGGGCAGTCACTGTAAAATCCTCGAGGAGTCTCGCTCTATTCTGTCGACTTTATTTAACTTAATTTAATTAATTCACTTTGTGTTTCTCAACGATTGTAATTCGTCGACATATTGTGTTATTGTGAAACACCGATATCCAGGGTGGAAGAGATTCGACAATCACGTCGAGCGGACTGGTTGATTCGTGAAATAAATCAGCAATCGTAAGTCATAAAATTGTTACCTGAATTTCTTTTCTTTCGCTCACCCTTGCAATTTTCCCTCGGGTCCTCCAGCGGAACCTCGTGCGAACCACGGCTAGCCGAATAAGATTGTCAATAAAATTTTGTTGGTTTCGGAAAACCAACTGGCGCTCAACAATCAATTTATTTTCTTTAATTAATTCGTCAAACTAGAGCCCCAGCAGCCACTGACCCAGGCCGCGCCGGGTGGAATATTTTCCTCAACCGAGAGGAAGGTATTCTGTCTCAGTGTATTCTATGTAAGAGGTGTCCAATTTGGTTGTGTAGGCCTCTGATGAACGATCTGACCACTGCATTTCCTATTTCTACAGTTCCGTTCGTAAGGTATGTTGCTTGGGCTACGGTGTTGTAGACTTCTTTGAGCCTATCAATGACTCGTTTATCTAAAGTTCTAGCGCGAGATGCATAGTCGCTTATTGATTCCTCGCGCTTTTGAAAGATCGATTTTAATTCCAATTCAAGGTCGAGAAGTTCTATTTGACTACCGAAATTTTCTTTAAGATCCTGCAAAAGTGAGGCTATTGTTGCATATGTTTTTGAGTCTACGAGATCAAGCGCGTTTCCCGATAATTTAAATTGCACCATTTCCAGAAAACGAGTGTGGTCTGATTCCGGCAAAATTCTTCTTGTTTTTTCGCAAGCGCGTGTGAAGTGCTCAACGGGGATGTTTTTCCCATCGAACATAGGTATCGCGTTATATCCGTCGCGGAACGTTACACTATTACTATTATTATTGTTTGCCATTTCGTTGTTTGGAATCTCGACGTTATTCAAGAAATGCGCCGCGGTGGTCTTGATGGTATTATATTGGCAGTATTCGCCAAATCAAAAGAAATTATAAGAAGCCCTCAGGTAGAGATTATTCCAAATGTGTTTAAAAAAAAAACTCACTTACCAGTGTGATAAACTTGGTATGTGCTGAAGGTGCTTATTTTAACGACGAAATTTTGTATAACAAACAAAAAAAGAGCGGAAAACCCAATCAAAATCTCGAAAAAGAAAAATGACTTGATTTTTATTTCTCTGCAAAATACATAAATTCTAATGTCACCAAACAAAATGGGAATTTATTGATACTATGATGAGAGTAATAGTTTTTGAAAAATAAATAGAAATAACTGGTTGAATTTAATTAATTGAATTCTGACAATAAACTTTTTGAAAGAAAAAGTAATACGAAAATATAACAGAATTTGTTTATTAGTTTGTTTATTTATCTATTTATTGTTTGGCTTTGTTTATAATGTCATCAATTTGTTTAAATTTGTGTAGCAGATTTAATTACTGTACAATTTGTGGAATGCAACTATTTGAAATCATTCATATTGTTAATAAATAATTATTTCTTTGTTGATTTGTTTTCATGCGTATAAAAATCTATTATCTGTATAGTTGTAGAAATGTTATTCAACGATCAGTAATTTAGTAATTGCGGTTTCGCAATTACTAAAAAAAAATATCGAATATTAGTTTCAATAATTTGTTGGGTTAACTGGGTCTTAAGTTTGCTTATTTTGGGTGATCAGGTTTCGGCTTTATTATTTTTATGTAAATAATCGATTTCGGTTCGAGCACGGTTAACGAGCAGATATTTATCAACAACTTAAAGGAATCCAAGTAAATAAATAATTGTTCGAATATTTACTTGTCAGCGTCTTTCTAAATATGACTGAAAACTATAGAGAATGGATACTGTAGGGTTGAAGTATTACTTTGTCTTAAAGGAGCTCGGCTAACGGTTCTTTGTGTAGAGGGTATGTATGGTTATGCGTATGAGTGTGAGGAATATATGGTTGCGCTAGCTGTACGTTTACGCTTAACGCTTCGGCGACAAGGATAGCGCTAGGCACGCGTTACAAAGAAGGGAATAAAGGAAGCGGGTTTTGTTCTAACATGCAGCGTTATGCGAAATAATTATTAAAAATTTTAGCAAAAATTTATACTTACAGTGCCAGCAAGAGTAATAATGGCTTTTGCATTAGATTGGTCCGTGTTTGACAAAAAAAAAGTTATGGGTTTTTGGTAGTGTGGGTGTTATTAAACCTTACTGCCTTCCTTCTTTTTATATATTTTGGTGTTTTCAGCTTAGTCTTCCTTCCATCTTTTTGTGTATTCCTTGGTATTTTTTTATTCGTTTTGTTTTTCTTTGACGAAAAATTTCAACAAAAATTGCACTTTTCACTTAAAAAAAAAAATGTAATTTAGTTGTCCGAAATTCACTTTCACTTTTTTTTTTGTAGTGCGCGTGGTTTGTGTGTTCGCGACACTTCTGACACCAATGTAATGATTAGACTTTGTTAGTGTCTTAAATGTCTTTATTGTTAAGACAGGAGAGTGCACAATATATAAGAGTGGATGTTAATGAGTTGAGATGTGGCTAATTGTAAGAACTAACGGTCCTCAGGCGTCTCGCGGGGCCCTCGGACTCTCGCGTAATCTTAAGCGATAAGGATTTCGTGGGATTGCTGAGGTAAGCATAGTCTCACGAATCAAAGTGACGGCAACCCAAACCAACGTGATGCAACAAGTGCATCAGCATTAGATGTAACAACAAAGGTAAGTTTGCCCAGTTTTCTATACTATATTCCTGCACATAAATAATTTTTGTTTATTTCAATGTGTAGACATTGCCCTCAAATTCTTCAGCATTGGAAGTTATATATCAACCAGATCTTGGGCATAATGAATAAACTGCAGTAAGCCAGTCTCCCATAAGCAGAAGTATAAAACAGGTCGTCGAAGTTTTAAACAGACGAGAAATTATGGATCGATGTATTCGATTTCCTTGGAACATGCAAGAAATGCACCAAATTCGCGATAGGTGGGAAACGTGTTTTATAGAAGCAATTTACAAATCAAGTCCAATGCTATATACTACAACAATCTCAATTTATAGTGATGTTTGGAAAAACACCATTTTTCAAACATTGCGGGCTATATTACAGTATACAGATTGTCCAGAGCATATATATGTTAATAGGAAAATGTATCATTGTATTAATATACAGCTAGCATAGTTAAAACACTGTTACGACCGAGCAAATAAATAATGATCACGATATACGAAAGAATAACAGGGCGGAGCTTTATTTGCCAATAGATTACTTGTATCGCGTCCGTTTGCTTTGGGGTCTCTGTCAAGACTATTTGTCAATGTACGATCGTTGTCAAGCCTCATTCAGTTCGCTTTCAGTTGTCTCATATGACGCGAGCGGATCAATTCCAATGCCGCTTTCACGTGCAATTCAATGTTACAAATACCAATTCTGTTACAATATTTCATTGCACTGCACTTTATTATATAAGATTTTTAGAGGTGACTCAACCTCCTTCACAAAACCAATGCATTCATTAAGTGTATTCTTTTCAGATTTGGAATGTTGACGCTAGGATCATAAATGTCAATGCCAGATATCCGGACAGTACACATGATAGTTTCATCTGGAATCATTGTGACGTGTTAGTATCATGTGAAGGAATTACCAAAGAAAACAAAGATTGTTTTTGATAGGTAAGAAATTCTGTACGATATGTCATGAAAAATGTATAAACCGGTTGAGATTTTCATGCTTTATAGGTGACTCCGGTTACACGGTATTGAGACCGAGGTTAATGACACTAGTACTGCACACTCTTGAAGGATCTTCAGAGAAATATTTCAGTAGTCGATTAACGACAGTTGACCACTTATTGAAAGAGCGAGCAGAATTTAAAAAATGAGGTTTCGATGTTTGATGGAAAACAGAGTTCTTCATTTTAGTGCGCAGTATATTGCAGAAATAATAAATGTGTGTTGTGTATTATACAACATGTGTGTCGGATACCACGTCCCCGGGCCTGAAGTTGAACAGCAAGATGCCAATATTGGACTAGCAGGCCCAGAAGATAACTCGCCAGAAAATCTCCACAATAATTTTGATCTTCAGGTCGGGAGCCAAATGAGGAACAGTATTGTTCAATATTTGTGAAATCGGTGAAATTTGGGCATGTAAGGTTTGTATCAATCATGTTAAAAATTTCATAAACCGTTATATATTATTCACATATTATTTAAAATTGTAATATTGTATTTTGTGCCATGACTTAATATATAAGAGTTTTTCGAAATTCCTTCATTTTGTTTCCTCCTAGAGGAAGCTTTGTTTTCGTGAACATTTTTTTCGAGATTTTCATGTCAGGACATTCCACACTGAAATGTTCAGAGATTACAATTGGTAGTAACAGAATTATATCTACTATATGAAAATGTTTCGAAAACACGTATAATGCTTGTGGATTATACGTATCTTCAAAACAATTTTGCACTCCGATAGCTCTCCGTTTTCACGAGACATGTACTGATTGCAAAAACAATGGGGGACATAATGAGAAAAACAGTGTAGATCTAAAAATAACGAAATTGGTTTTACGATTTTGAAATTTCAACGTCGATGCGGCAGTATTAAATATACTCCTACAACTTTCCGATTTCACACAATTTTATGATTCATGAAGATGAACTGGATGAGCGTTTCAAAATATTTTTGAAAAGTGAAAAATGTCATTTCTTCATCATTTTTAACATTGACGCGGCAGTATCAAATGTTGACCTACAGGTTCCCAATTTAGCGAACAAGTTTTTTTAATAACTGGGTATCCAAATATGAATGAGCAAATCGATATCGGAAAATCGTCATTTTTTTAACCGCTCTAATGCCTAGCAGTTTCTTTACTTTATATTAACATGGCTGTATGAGGAAAATATGTTTTTTTAATCTAAACAAGTTAGAGAACATATACCTAAACCGTAGGGACACGTTATATACGCAATAAAAAAATAAATAAACGTTGGAAAATCGGCATCGTGATCTGATTTTTATTAAAATATTACATTTTTGTACTCCCAATCGTATTTTCATTATGGAAAGTTAGCAAGAAATGATACAAATATAAAATAATTTTTTTTATTTCCCTGAAACAAGAATGCTAAGTTCTATTTTGCATCCTTTTTTGTTAGAAAGTCCGCTATTCGTGTCACTGATGCTTTTTCGCAGCTCCAATCTTCTTTCTAGCAGTCTCAGTTCGTTCTTTCATAATGTTTACTTGTTGTTATAAGAGTTCTATCTTAAGATCATAATACCCCGCTCGATTGGCACAATCTCGAATAGAATTTCCTATATCGTGCTCTCAATGAGTATTTCATTGTAAATGAATTGAGATTCTCGTCGAAGAAACGCTGCTCCACATGTCATTTTTCCGATGATTGTTCCTCCAGTGCCTTGGAAACAACGAAAATACCTTCATCGAGATACTCCAGTTCTTCCGTGTCCCCAAAATCCTTTAACAGAACAAACATATTTTGAAGGTGACGTTATTTAATCTATTGCGCACATTTGAAATATTTTTTTCTACTGTTCAACTTACGAATTCAAGTCTATTTTCAGGTAAGTTACCATACTCTGTGATGCTCCCTTGGGCAGGTGAGCTATCACAGACTCGTCGAATTCAGAAAATCTGTTTTGCACGGCGGTCCTCCTTCAATTTGTCGTCAGTAACGTCTAATATCAGCAGCTTTTTCTGCGCTCGGTCTCACGTCCTGATAAGACTGAATAGTCAAATATGCAATTAATTTCTCGAGTACTTGCAACGGTCAGGACGGTCGTTATATAATGAATAATTAATTTATAAGTGAATAGCCAATATATTTGCCGTGTAATATTTGAGGGAGCGAAACGTTACAGAGGTGTGTGCTCGAAGGCAGTACGGGAAGAAGTCCTAGTAAAGTGACGGTTGGACCCATTGTCATTGGATCACTGACACAGCTTAGAATGGAAAATTATACGTAGGTGTGGGGCCGTTGCATGCTAATCATAATCGAGAATTTATAGACCACGAAATCACAGACGTAATATTCTATTTTAGTTATGAGGCATTCCATACCAATTCAACCAAACAAAAAAAAATCTCAAGAAATTTCTAAAAATCAGTTTTAGTGGTTCCAACATATGGGGCATTCCAAGTCAACTCGCGTGGTCATCGGCCTGACCTCTTTGGATTAAATTGACGAATTTTTTTTTGTCATATTTTGGTCCAAAAACGAGGGTTTTCTTTCAGATTTTTATCACTCGTGTTACGCTATAAAATAATTTTTTTCCTATAACTTTTAAGTAAAAATGTACTGCGACCAGGTTTAGAATTCTGACATTTCTTTCTATAGAATCTAGGACTACAACCTAGTATTTCCATCATTATTCGAGAGTGAGCCAAGAATAATCAAGAGACGCGCTACCGTCTCGAGAGAAGTACATTTACCCTACTCTACCGACCGAAAACGAGACGCTCCAAGACTCTCTTACCGGAGAAACGCATTTTAGCCGGATTTATGACGGGACAACATCCCATTACTAATAAGTTCGAGTGTTGGGCATATATCTACTGTTGCAATTAGATGCATTCATTTTAAATAAAATGTTTGAGACCAAAATGGATGCTGTAGGTTTTGCAGTATCGGAGATATTTAATTGTTACGATTTCAACGCTCCAAAAATATTATGCTTTTCGCCGTCGTCGTTCGTCTATGCCAATCATTATGTTTTTCGCCACCCTGCTAATCACTAGGTTATCCTTTTCGTCGTTGTCGTCATTCGTCTATGCCAATCATTATGTTTTTCATTACCCTGCCAATTGCTAGGACGGCCATGTGCCAGTGATAGTCAGCTGTTACAGACAGATGAGAAAAATATAGGTGTTCGAAGGTGTGCGTATATTTTTTGTGTGAATCGATGAATGTGATAAAAGTTGTGACGTATTTTTCATGAGCATAATCGGTAACGATAAAATCAACGGTAATTACATCATGACACGGTCACCTTCGCCCGTCCACCCTCGCTCGCGCATCCGCAAACCCGGTGGGCGCCAGTTAATTTTTGTTTCACCGGTATTAACTAACCGGTATGCCCGAGGAATCGAGTTGATCAGGCTCGATTCCAACAAAATCGAAAGCCCGGAGGAAAAGCTAACGATCGAGAACAAATTCAGAGAAAACGGTAGGTTAGTTAATTTTTGGGGTCGCGTAAAATTAACAAACGCAACTGGATGCGCTCGCGGGAGCGAACGGTTGCGGAAATGCACGGCCGCTCAAGATGCTTACTTACGGTAGAGAGGGTCGAGGTTCGGCCCAATAAATAGCTTGATTCTCGATCAAAAGTCGAAACACGGAACTATTACACATCTAGTGATAACCCGGGAACCAGATTAATGATTTTCATGCATTAAATAATGCGCGAGAGCCGACAAAGCGTACCGAGAACACTACAGTCGAAGGAATCGGTCACTGGCCATATACTTGGCCAGGCGAGAACTCTTAATCGAAGCGATCGACGCATTCGATGAAATAACTATTAAGTAATTGCGAGAGCGACTCACCGAAATTACTCACAGTTATTCCGGGGAAACGAGAACGGTAATTGTATCCAAAGGGAACAGCACGGTAGACAGGAATGCACTAATGCACTACACTAATCACGAGAACTTTCAGCTTATTCGATGTACGAAACCTATCGTAACACAAGTACACATAGCGTACATGGCACACGATAGACGGAATACACGTTGTACCTCGTAGTACTCGGGAACTACGCGGAACCGCGCGCGCGATCGACAGAAAAACTGTCAACACCGGAGCGAATTGAAGGCTCGAGGCACCACGCCGGGTTCTCGAGCGAGACTGATTAATTTTGCCAAATCTTCGGGAGCTCTTCATTATGATTATTAAGTATTCGAAAATCCCTTGCCCGATAACTGCTGCCTTCTCCCTCGTATCACCTCGTAAACTATATCGGGAACGCACATCATGCCGGTAACATACTCGAAATCTATACGATCGCCTCCCTCAATTTTTCGCGCGATAACGGGCCTACTCAACACTCTTATGCACTATACTGCAACAGGACGCTCCATCCTTTACAAACCAAAAACTCCACCCGTTCTCTAGCGTAATACATTATCTCCATAGAGCGCCGGATTTACACCGGTCTACAACTAACCGCGAGACTGCCTCGTTCAGTGCCTCTTATCTGTCGGTTTGCTCGTTTCTTGGAGTTCTCGTCCTCGCGACAGATTCGAGTGCACCGACCTCCCATAACGTAAACAAAACATCAACCAAAGATCTCCATACAACAACAAATATTTATTTAGCGCGATGGTGATTCGAGGAGGGCCACCTCGGAAACTTTAACATATCAAATATCGATAGCATTGAACCTTGTGACGGCTGTTAGCAAAAAATCACGTCACAAAGTACTGTATTAATAAAAGTTAGCCTGTCATCCGTCAATGTGTTTATTAACTAAATATATTGTAATAATAATGTGAATGCGTAATTTCCTTCGCGAATATGTAAGAAAATTGTAATAATGTGAATGCGTAATTTTCTTTGTGAATGTGTAATAAAAAGCTATATATTGTAGTTCATTATTATTCGTATTTGAAACGACAAACACTAGCAATGAAGAATAACCTACAAATTCATTCGTGAGCCCTTCTGATATGCCTAATTATGTTAACGATTGTTTTGTCAATAGTTAATTTTGTTATATCCGTACAAGGATATTGCGAAAAATAAATTCTTTTCGGCGCATCGACCTTTGCGATGCGGAAGCCTTTACCTAGCGCTGAGCAGCGAGCCACGCGCTCTTGCGAAATTACGCGTCAGCAATTTCGAGTCCATCGCCCCATGCTCGGGGAATCGAAAAATAATTTAGTCAGTCTCTCCGCTAATCTACACCCGACAGGAACTCGATTCGAGAGTTCCGGTCGAAGTCATCGGTCTTGTCCCGGACCGCGCGAAGTACTTTACGCGCCTTCGGCTCTTTCGCGACCAAGCCTTCCCACCCGAGGGAACGGGAAGTCACCTAGGTGAGCGTGAATCGTAATTCTTCGAGTTCAAGCTGCGACAATCACCGGAGTGTAGGGAGAACTCACCATATCCAACTTCAACAACCAATATAATAAAGGAATGGCGTATAAAGGAAATAAAGAAAACCACAACTGCGAATACTACCAACGTAAGTTAAGAAATATTATTATCCCTATAATCATTGTATTTACCCGAGTTTGTAATTGTAGTACTCTGTATATTATTTATTTTGATGAAAGTAAAGAAAAACCAGAAAGTTATCTTAATTATCAATCTCTAACGACTGTAACCTTCTCTTCATCCACACAAATTCCTGTCAGTCAGAGCAGATGCGCCAAGCGCTTTAGATGGTACCCCTTAAATATTAAAATCTTAAATATCGCCCTCACGGCTTCCCTGTGTCGGGCTTAACAAATTGGTGGCAGCGGTGGGATACCATCACTGTTTCTGGCAAATAAAAAAAAAAATATATATATATAGCAATAAATTATTCATTTTAAAGTATAGTGAATAAATCATTCTTTTTTTTGTTTGTTTTTGGAACTAATAATTCAGTAATTAATTTTATTCTATTATACCTTCTAATTTTCGTTTTTGCTGTTGTGGATACAATTACTGCCCTTAACTAATTAATACAATCAAATCTTATTAAAACGGAAAATCAAATTATGTATATATATATATAATTTGTAATACTAAATTTTATTTTTATTTTTATTTTTGTATTGACTATTGATTAACTTAATAACCTTTCCAAATTTATTTTATTAGTATTGTCATATTTAATATTTTAGCATACTTTCAAAATTAACATAAATTTTTGGTTTTTCAATATATATCTATTTTCCCCCTCATAAATATATTTTATTGTATATTAATTAACTATTATTTATTGATCTATAATATCTCCATTTGAAGATATATATTCCGGACATTTATGGTTATTCTAATATTCGTTTTTATAAAACAATTAATTTTATTCTAGTTTGTTATATTTATTTAATAACTTAAATGTGTTTATGTTTTCTACATACATATGTACGTGTATGAATACTTATTTTTATAATTAAATTATGGTAAAATACCATTCTATCTAGAGTTTCGAGGATAAAATTTTTATTAAATAATAAATTTATTTTTATTTTATTTTATTTTATTATTGAACATTTGCCCTGTCGAGTCGGCGCGGTGCGTGCTCTGAGCGGTTTGAAAGGGCATGGAACGGGCGCAAAACTCGTCAGGCATTAAAGCACTCAAATCCGGGATTAATCGGAAAAAACTCCGTAATCATATCAAGCAGTGGCGGAAGATTTTGCGCGAAGAATTGAGCATTGAGACAGATAGTAAAACGCAACTCAGATTCAAGCGTGAACCTGAGCGTGAAGAAGGTCATTCGCCACTGTGTATTACCGACTGCATGACGGGTACGCATTACTTTTACGATACAAAATCCGGATATTTGTTGCACCGCGTTTATGCTAGACCAGCAACGATTGAGGTGGTTACCTTAGATTAGGACTCTCCCCGTCGTTGTTAAAATATATAAAATATATATATATAAATAAAAGGGTGTTTTAATCCCTGTTTATATATATAGGAAACTCGTCGTTTCGTCCCTTCTCGTTGTCCGGTACAGGGTCGAGTGCATACTGCGGTCTTGTGCGTTATCCGCCAATACAGGCTACCAAACCGGCTGCCGGATTCTGTTGCAAGGCTCAAGGTGGCACGGATCTTGGGTAATTCGGAGGCCTAGGTAAGCGGTTCCTGTTACAGGCTACCAAACCGGGCAATAACCGCTAGCTGGGGTGTCCGGGAGTTCGGACAGTCCCTTGTTTTATTCCCCTTCCTTTTACTCATAATCAATAACCTAATTTGAGATTTTTATTTTACCGTTTTGGTTGTTTTTGTTGGTAACCGGGGGGTAAATAAGGTGCAACAATGCCGGACAATACCACAGCCCAGCAAGCCGCTCAGAATCAAACCCTCAACCCTCTCGATAGCTCGGCCTATCTGGATTATTTGACCGTTAAAGACGCCATAGATAAGGTGCCCAAATTTGACGGCAAAAATGTTCGATTCTCGGATTTTGACACAGAAATTAAGGCACTTCAACAGGGGTTACCCGCTGGAGCCGAGACGAGACTCATTAACGGGATTCTCGGTCGTCTCCGGGGGCGTGCTAGAACCCATGTTGAGGGCAAGCCTTTCGCTACGATAAAGTCCCTTATGAAAAGCCTGGGAGAAAAATTCGCTCCTGATCATGATTACGAATATTATCGAGGACGACTTCTCGAGGCTCGAATGAGGAGCGATGAAGACGTGTCAGATTTTTATTCGCGCCTTCAGCGCTATATCCGACGCGCCGTAAGCGAGGTCGAGGAGCAAGACGGCGCAGAGGAGGCTGCTAGTTCCAAGAGACGCCTCGAGGCCCGAGCTTTGGACGTTTACTTGGATGGGTTGCCGAACGGAATAAGGTCTTATGTCCATAGTCGTGATCCGACGACCTTGAAAGTTGCCTGGGAACTCGCGTTAAAGGATGAAAAGCGCTCTCGCGCGCGCTCTCGAAGGAAAGATAGCTCCTTTCGGAACGAGGCGGATTCGCATCGCGCTCGTTATCAAGATAGTTCGTCAGAGGGCGAATTTCGGTCCTCCTCACGCGATAGGGGATTCTCGCCGCGTCGACGGGTTTGTACGGCCGGTGCTGAGCAATTTTTGTGTAAAACATGCCGCGAATGTGCGTGTCGCCCTCAGCAGCGTGAATCACGCTGCCGAGGTCGGGACGACAGCGGTTCTCGGGAAAGAAATCATCGTAGAGATAGGTCTTTCGACAGTCGGACTCCGGAACGGAAGTCTTTGCGCTTCAGAGATCCGACCCCTCCCTCAAAGGTTAACAGTGATGCAAAGGCCTCTTTAAACGAGGAACCTGGTCGCCCGGACGACGCGTCAGCGACCAATGTCCAGAAACCGCGTCACTCTCCTGCGGGAAAATTTCAGTCGTAACAGTTAATTTTCAAAGCATCGCGAGGCAACCCAGAGCAGTCATCGAAGCCGAGTCCCCAGACTTGAAGAGTGAAACACCTTATCTTTTGGCCGATTCGGGTGCCGTTGTCAACATGATCGAGGTCAATGCCCTCCGCTCGGATATTATGGTTAACGAGTAGAGATTGTGAGAATACATGGAATCTCCGATGATGAATCGTCCATACGCTTGCAAGCCGTTGGTACCGCGATCGTGGAATTGTTTTCGCAGCCTGTGAGATTTTACGTGTTCCAGGGAAGCCTTCCCGTACCTGGTGTCGACATTGTGGGCGAGGAATATCTCGTGCAGGAAAAAGCCGAGATATCTTACCATCACAACGCTCTGATGATTGTGAGTCGACCCACACGGCCAATACCGTTTCTGTGCGACAAAATACCTTCTCGCGAAGGTGGGTACGTAGCAAGTGTCAAGACCATTTCCGGCTCAAAGTCCGGCACCGGTATGAGGTTAGAATGCACCAATAGACAGTCGGTATGCATAGCACGGGTCCCAGCACGTACACGGAAACCGGTAAAAATAAATATTAAAAATCCAGACATTCGTGAAGGATATCTTCCCCGTCTTCTGACGGACGAGGGAATTTTTATCGGCGAAGCGGCCGTCACTGCCCACGGGGGAACTTGCTACGTCATGGCGGTTAATACTACGCCGCAGGATGCCGAAATCGTCATCCCCGCTCAACAACTCATTCCTTTTGAGTATCGCGGGCAGCCTGAAGAAATCTCGGATTCTGACTCCATTAACGAGTCCGACATCACAGGAATGAATCGGACTTCGGCAATTCTGTCAGTGTTAAGCACTGACCATCTAAATTCAGAGGAATACGAGCATGTACGGTCATTAGTCTCCGCATTCCCTGATCGCTTTAATTTGCCTGGCGATAAATTGGGCCGCTCTAAGCTGATGCGGTGCACAATTCCTACCACCGATGACCTCCCAATCAATACTCGGCAATATCGATATCCGGTGGTGCACAAGGAGGAGATTAACAGGCAGATGGACAAACTCATGAAGGACGGAAAAATTCAACCCAGCGCCTCGCCTTACAACTCCCCTTTGTGGATCGTTCCGAAGAAAGCCGACGCGGCGGGCAATCGCAAATGGCGCGTGGTCATCGATTATCGGGCCTTGAACGAGAAAACGCTACCTGATGCGTACCCTCTCCCGAATATTACTGATATTTTGGACCAGTTGGGAGGTGCAAAGTATTTCAGCATCTTCGACCTCGCCAGTGGATTCCACCAAATCGAAATGGACCCTAAGGATCGTCCAAAAACAGCATTTTCAACGCCTGAGGGGCATTATGAATTCACTGTTCTTCCGTTTGGACTACGCAATGGACCGCCAGTCTTCCAGCGGCACATGAACGTGGCCCTCTCTGGGTTACATGGTGTGGAACTGTTCGTCTATCTCGATGACATCATCATCTACGCACCCACTCTCGAAGAACATGGGCGACGAGTCCGAAGGCTCTTGACACGTCTCCGACAAGTCAATTTGACCCTCCAAACTGAAAAGTGTCAATTTCTTCGTTTGGATGTGACATACTTGGGGCATATTATTTCCAGCGATGGAGTAAAGCCTGATCCGATGAGGATAGAGGCTGTAAAGAAGTACCCACCACCTTCGAACGTGACGGAGGTGAGACAATTTCACGGATTTGCAAACTACTACCGTCGCTTCGTCAAGGACTTCGCCATAATGGCAAAGCCGTTAAGTGATCTGCTGAGGAAGGGTAGGAAATTTGAATGGACGGCGAAGGAACAGAAAAGTTTCGAGGCGCTGCGCGACGCACTGTGCGAGCAGCCGGTTCTACAATATCCGGATTTTAGTCAGCCCTTCGTGCTCGCCACTGACGCTTCTGACGCTGGGCTTGGAGCCGTGCTTAGCCAAGTTATCAATGGAGAGGAGCGTCCTATTTCATATGCCTCCCGTTCTCTAAAACCAGCGGAAACCCGATACCACAGCAACGATAAAGAGTGTCTCGCAGCGGTGTGGGCAATTGGGTATTTCAAACCTTGTTTATACGGCCGACCATTTTCCCTTATCACCGACAACCAAGTGCTTGCGTGGCTCCATAATATGACAGATCAGTCGAATCGCAGAGCACGACGGAGAACGAAGGTGGGAAACTACACGTTTCAGATTAAATATCGGCCAGGGAAACTAAACCAAAACGCGGATGCTCTGTCTCGCAACCCCATTGCGGGAGTTGCAGTTGTTTCCGTGTTTCCCATAGCCAAAGAGACTGTTACCCGACCACGAACAGCCAGCTCCGCAGGACCACCATCATCAATTCTCGTTCGACCCAGGACTCGTACCCAGAGTGTAACCGTACCGTCTAAAAACCCTGTGGCACCGTCAGTCTCAAGAGCGGCTGAGATCAGCTCTATTGGATCTAGGGTTAAACGTCGTGAGGAGATACGACCATCAGCGAGACGAGTGACCTACAAGGAACCGGACACCGACACCACGGGGGACGAATCCTCGACGGAACAGATTCCACCGATCCGCGTAAGTCACCGAAGCATGCTCCCCAGCCCAGCTGCAGACACAGAGACGAACACCACTGAACACGAGGACGCAGGATGCGAGTCCATTGACAAGCCGGAACCTGAGGTACCACGCAGGAAGCAAGAAGTGGCGATCGTCGAAGTCGCTCCGCAAGAGTTTAGCGACAGTGAAGCTGAACCACCTGCGGAACGAACGTTAACGCCCGAAAAGCAGCAGGAACCCGTGGCCACAGATTTCCTGGACGGATTACGAAAATCTTTCTCTCAGTTCGATGAATCTCTTCGCGTACGCAACTACGTTGAGGAAGCAGAGGGAGCCCTGGAGAGTCCAGTGTTACCCACACCAGAAGAGGAGCCATCTTCCGTTGACGATTTGGCGGAGTTGGTTGGCATGGGACGACAATGCCTGCAGGACTTGAAGGATGCACTTAAGCAACACGACTTGAGGAATACCGTGGCTGATATCAAAGAGCCGACCGAGACAGAACCTCCAGCTCGCGACATCGACTTGGAAAGGTCCACAGTGATTCCGGTCAACAGAAGATCAACGATACCAACGCCTCTACTTGTTCGGGGGCCCTTGGCTCGGTCTAGTCCTCGCCCTGATACGAGAATTTCCTCGAGGGAACGAGAACCACCACGCAACGTTATTCAGGACCCGACGTCCTTGGAGAAAACGGAAACAGAGGCCATCTCTTGCAGAAGCCCTACGGAGAACTCTGACCAGACCATGGCCACTCAAATTCCTTTTTCGGATAGATCTTCTAGCCCGTCCGACGAAGACGCGTTCCAGAAGATGCCAGATCACAAAATCCACAATAAAGAACCAGGGACATGTGTCATCGAGCAGAGTCGAGAGTCGGTGACCTATGAGGGCAGCATCGTGGCTCATTTTATTAGCGCCGATTGCGAAGTCACCAACCCCATCGGTCAGCTATTAATTGAACTTGGGCGCATCAACCAGGATTATTTAAAGGATAGTCAATTAAAGAAAGGCGACGTGGCCGTCTCACCAAAAGGGCACTTTAAAACCCTCAGTGTCGCCCTCAAGGAAAGTCATCATGACCAAGTGACGCCGGAAGATTTGGTACTGGGACTACACGCTCTTCGTGAAGCGGTCGAACATTATCGCATCCCTGACCTACGAATCTCCAAGCTAGGCGACGGCCTTGAGAATATCCCTTATTATGTTCTCAAACAGATGCTGGAAACCATCTTTAAGGGCATCCCGGTAACTATCACCGTGTGTAACGGCTTCATCAAAAACGAACCGCCGCAAAGCCAACGCTCCGAAATCCTTCGGGAGGCACACGAGAGCTTAACCGGGGGTCATAAGGGCATAACCAAGACATATAGGCGGCTGCAGGAAAGGTTTAAATGGGCGGGAATGAAGCAGCAAACAGAGGAATACGTGCGTCGTTGCAAAATCTGCCAGGAACAAAAATTAGCACGCATTAAAACTCGTCAGCCTATGCAGATCACCGACACACCCTGTGATATATTTGAGAAAATCGCGATCGATGCTGTTGGTCCTTTGGCCATTACTCCCAGCGGAAATCGTTACATTCTCACAATGCAAGACAATTTTTCAAAATTTTGTGCTGCTGCTCCGGTGCCCAATATTAAAGCAGAAACTGTGGCGTTGGAATTTGCAAGGCACTGGATCGCACTTTACGGCCCTCCGAGATCAATTCTCACCGATCGCGGTACGTGCTTCACCAGCAAGCTATTTCAGCAGCTAGCGGAGATCTTCCGTGTGAAAACCATAACCACCTCTGCGTACTGTCCGCAAACTAATGGTTCATTGGAGCGTAGCCATATAGTATTAGCCGAATATTTGAAGGCTTTCTTATCTCACTTCGATGACTGGGATGAGTTATTGCCTTTCGCAATGCTCGCGTATAACACAACTGTCCATTCGGGAACGAATTTCAGCCCTTACGAGCTAATGTACGGGAAAATATCGCGTCCGATATCTGCGTTTCCGACTGTCGAAAGAATTGAGACGTACAATCAATATATGATCGATCTAGTAACCAGGCTTGATGAGATTCGTCGAGTCGCGGCGGGCAACCTCGTATCAGCAAAAACGCGCTCTAAACAGCTATACGATCGCGAGGCGCATCCCGTTAATTTCGAAATAGGAGACGACATATATGTCCTCCGAGAACCGCGAAAAGGGAAATTTAACCCTCAATACCACGGCCCTTACGAGGTCGTCGGCATCACGGAAAGAGGAAACGTGACTTATTCCAACAAGGCCGGCAGACTCGAGACCAAACATCCTAATAAAATAAAATTGGCAAATTAATAATCGAAACGACGAGTTTTTTTTTTGTTACAGATCATGTTGCCTCTACGGGTCCTCTTCTTTGCCACTCTTCTTCCGCCTGCTGTTGTGGTCTCGCCGGGATACCAGATGCGGCCAATGTCTGATCATCCGGGCATATTCTACGAACAACTGCCCGACATCCGCGTGACTACGACCGACTGGAAGATCGTCACGTATCTCGATCTCGAATGGCATCTTTCTCGCCAGCCCTGGGGTACCGAGCAGGTTCAACATCTCTTGCACGAGTGCACGTCTCTCTTTGGATCGAGCCAATGTCGCGGTCTTTTACCCGAAGCCCGCCTTTGCGGCCGAGAAAAGAGAATAGAAGGGTTAAAATCTCAGATAAGAGCTCTCGTTAACCCAGCAGAGGATACCAAAAGCCCTAGGACGCAGAAGAGTCGCGAAGCTCCCTTAGGTTTTGTGGGCACCATATCTCATGCCCTCTTCGGGACACTCACAGAGGATGATGCTGATCGGTATGGTAGCGAGATCGCCGACCTTGAGAAGAAAGGACAGGAGCTCACGCACCTCGTGAAGAACACGACTCATATCATTCGAGGAGCAATCAATCAAATTGATTGGGAGATGCATCTTCTCGATTTCGAGGTCAGGCGCATCGCCAACGCCACTGCTGATGTACAACGAACCCTGCGCTGGGAGATGGAAGATATTCATCGTCTGAACTACACCACGCATCTCATCAGCCTATCCGCCAGCATGATCGACGCCGCCGACAACTACATCAGAACTTTGCAGCGCTTCATAGACGCTATTCATAACATACAGCTGGGAATTCTGCATCCAGATCTGCTCTCCATCGAACAGCTTACTACCGCAGCGAACCACGTGAGAGAACACACAAAAGCGTTGGAGTTTCCTGTCACCATGACTGACCTGAGAACAACAGATCTTTCGGCCATCAGCCGTACCTCCACCAGATATCAAGACGGACGACTTCTGGTAAGCATTATTCTACCGTTGTTGGAGATCAAGCCCTTCCAACTCTACCGCCTGTACCCTTGCTTGCGGCCTCAGAATTTCAATGGTACCACGAAGGGCACTGCCTACGTCCAACCAAGGCAGCCGTACTTGGCCTGGTCCAATGAGCAGGGAAAATACTTCACCTTCGACGAATCCTACCTGAAGAAATGCTATCACTTGCCAACCAGCTACGCCTGCCCTTTACACGCTGCATTGAGGGACGTTCATGATGAAGACTCTTGTGAAGCACGCCTACTGGTCGCGCCAACCAACGAAGCTCTCCGGAGATGCGACATTCGCATGGCTCGTAACCATCAAGCCCAATGGACATTCCTGGAGCACACCCACGGATGGCTATACTCCTTGGACACGAGTGAAACCTTGCGAGTAAAATGCCTTGATGGCACCACGTCAACCGTCTCCATCGAGGGATCAGGGGTCCTGCAGTTAGACCCTGGCTGTACAGGATACTCCTCACACATCACGCTTCCTCCGACCAACGTCATACCATCTTCCATCGACAGTATACACCAGCCACCGGCCGTTCTGAACATCAGCGAGCTGTCTTTTCCTATAGCGGAAACATACGGAAAGGACCTCGACCCTTTGGTACTTGCAGCACGGGTGCCTTCACTTGGTGGCCAGCTTCATCAAGCAGATGTAAGCTTGGACGCCATTGAGACCCATTTGGATCAACTGGCTAAGGAACAGAAGGCGATCAAGTGGTACCATCGCACGACAACATGGGCATACAGCGGAATTGGACTTTCGCTCGCAACAGCGGCGACCTTGCTATTATACTTAGCCCGCAACAGCCTCCCTGGAATCATCTTCGGGTGCTGCAAACGTCGTCGGATGCATTATCGGGAACCAGTCAACACGAGCAGAGAGGGAAACCCTCCAATCAGCTTCCCTTTGGGAATCAGCGCGCCGATACAACTGGCCATCGAACCTACGCGTACCGCACTGGCATTGCCCACACAAGGTCCAAGTCACGCTGTAACACTTGTAACGTAACCGTAACACCATAAAGACAAAATTCTCTCATAGTTTAAATTTTTTTTTTTGTATTACCAATTTAGATACTTATATAAGGAATAATTACTAGTGTTAAAGTACTTAAAAAAAAAAACTCTGTAACGCAAGAGCGCCTCGCTAGTAGCTCAGTAGAACCCTCTAATTAATTTTTCTTATCATTTTGCTTCCTTCGTCAGGTTGAACCCCGGAGATCAAGGTCCCCGGGCTTCAATCTGATAGTGGGGGTGTTATATCCGTACAAGGATATTGCGAAAAATAAATTCTTTTCGGCGCATCGACCTTTGCGATGCGGAAGCCTTTACCTAGCGCTGAGCAGCGAGCCACGCGCTCTTGCGAAATTACGCGTCAGCAATTTCGAGTCCATCGCCCCATGCTCGGGGAATCGAAAAATAATTTAATCAGTCTCTCCGCTAATCTACACCCGACAGGAACTCGATTCGAGAGTTCCGGTCGAAGTCATCGGTCTTGTCCCGGCCCTCGCGAAGTACTTTACACGCCTTCGGCTCTTTCGCGACCAAGCCTTCCCACCCGAGGGAACGGGAAGTCACCTAGGTGAGCGTGAATCGTAATTCTTCGAGTTCAAGCTGCGATAATCACCGGAGTGTAGGGAGAACTCACCATATCCAACTTCAACAACCAATATAATAAAGGAATAGCGTATAAAGGAAATAGAGAAAACCACAACTGCGAATACTACCAACGTAAGTTAAGGAATATTATTATCCCTATAATCATTGTATTTACCCGAGTTTGTAATTGTAGTACTCTGTATATTATTTATTTTGATGAAAGTAAAGAAAAACCAGAAAGTTATCTTAATTATCAATCTCTAACGACTGTAACCTTCTCTTCATCCACACAAATTCCTGTCAGTCAGAGCAGATGCGCCAAGCGCTTTAGATGGTACCCTTTAAATATTAAAATCTTAAATATCACGCTCACGGCTTCCCTGTGTCGGGCTTAACAATTTCAATATTTTATATTGTTTTGACATATCAACTGTTTAATATATTTTTTAAACAATATTTTATTCTATAACAATATGTTATTCTTAGAACAAAAAAGTGTCAAATTTAAACTATTATTGTGTCATTCCATCAGACTTAACAAAATTATTTCTGTTAGTTTGATGATTTTGTTTTGTGTCGCCACGCTTGAATATAGAAATTGTCAAATTGTGACTATAACGACTGACTATCGACATGAAACAATCCTTAACATCTTGAGGTTACTATATCATTTAGATGTTATTGTACATAATTTTCCAGGTGTAAGAAATGTATTTGCATATCGTTCCGCGGTGTTAAGAATAACTACGCTAGCAAATCGTCTTGAGAGGATTCGACCTTTCGGGGTTTCCCGCCGAGTATTTCTATCTTCGGTCGTAGATGATGTTGTGCGCTACGAATAATTAATTCAGCGATAAGCCCGCGAAGCACCTCTGTTACCATTGTCAATGTGTAACTTAATATAATTTAATAAATTTGTAAAATTTCATATATTTTTTTTGTTTGTATTTTTGTTATACTAATGGACTGTTATGTAAGATGATATGAGTATAATATAATGTAAAAGGGGTAAACCCGTTAAGAATAAATATATAATAAAATATGTATGTGGGAAATTGGCATGCCAGACTATTAAGTTTACATATTTTTCTGTTAAATTTGAAAACTAACAGAAAGTTTCTGGATATATGGTAAATTTACATGATTTTCATAGAAAAAAATGAGACAGGAAAAAATAAAATATAAAAATCAATCTATCAGAATTCTGTTAAATCTGAGCAGTTCTGTTAAATCTAAAAATGACAGAAAATATTGTTTACAAAGGAAATTAAACATCTGTTATGCCAACATAACATAAAAATGGCGTAACATAAACATATTCTTATTGTAAACAATATTTTGTGATATCTTGACGTAATAAATATTGAATTTTCTTTTTAAACAATATTGTATCTAATGTTTATAACAAAAAAGTGTCAAACTAAAATTATTATTGTGTCGCTTCAGATTTAACAGAACTGTTTCTGTTATTTTGACATATCTTTTTGTGTCACTTACTTTTTATAACAATATTTGCCAAATTTACAGAATTTTTTTGTCACTTTTCATCAAATTTAACAGGAATAAGTAAAGTTTTGCATATATTTATCCAATGAAGGAGATATATTAGAAATTGTGTCCGGTCGATTTATGAAAATTGTATAGTTTTAACAAAAAGTTTGTGCCACCAGGCATTGACACAAGCTATTTAGTTTTTAGTATTACATAAAAAGGTTATAAGTAATACTATATGTACTATATTGTATTTAAGTTGCATGTGTTAGCGAATGTGATATTAAGAATATTTTATGTAATTTTTACAAACAAACAAAAACTATAGGTGATAATTTTTAACTATTGTTGTATTGCTTCAGATGTAATATAATTATTTCGGTCGGTTTAACATATGTTTTGTGTCTTTAATTGATTTTTCCTAACCCTCCATATCTGATCCGAAGTTACACTTTTATTAGCAAATAATATATTAATTTTCATAAACTTTTTGTTGCCATACTGCAAATCATCCATTTTTTTATACAACAATACAACCCCAGAAATGCAATGTGTGCAAATATTGAGACAAGTACATTTCCATTACAATATGTGCAAAAAGTTATGAAATAAACTGAAAACATTGGTAGCATGTATTGTCAAGTACATGTCTGTTAAATATTTATACATATGGGGACAGTCTGTTATATACCTGAAGAAAAAAATCTTGCATTTGGAGGTAAACAAATTTTTATTGAAAAATATAAACAAATAAAAATACCGACACTGATGGTTGTGCCGTTGGTGTGCGGCTTCGGCGGTCCCCCGAGTTAAGCAGCATTTGGTGCTGCCAACACTTGGATGCGTGACCGCTTAGCCGTACATCGACTGGCACATTAACAAGTGACCGGGAGGCATTTTTTCTGAGTCTTTGGTGTTTACACTTAAGTAACATTGTTACTTTCATGTATATACCGAAGAATCAGAGAAATATAGTGCCGTCTGTACCGGCACGGGTTTTCCGCAGTTTCCCCGTGCCCGCAGCGAATGCGGTACAGTGTAGCTAAGTCGGCTGTGGACGCATCGGAAGTTAGGTTAGCTTAGCGAAGTACGGGTAGGGAGTGATAGGAGGAAGGGTGGGAAGGGTCGCAGGAACCCACAAGGGTGTGCGCTGGAACACGGAAAATAAAAATCTACAAACAAATAAAATCCATAACAATTAAGTAATCTTATAGCAAAAAAAAATTTGACCTGTCGCGTCTCGTTTGCAGTTTGCTTGAGCTGGCCAAGGTCGTAAATCTTAGCATCAACAATTTGATGTTCCGGATTGATGAGTTGAGTTAATAATTTTTATTTACAGTTAAACTTCACTTTAGTACACTTGATCTGTCTTAACTATTGGTGTTTAGCAATGAATGTTGTAACAGCGGCTTGACTGTGACTGACTGTTCGACAACTTTGATGTTTTGTCGTTGGTGACTTTCGAGGAACTGAACTTTGAGGATCTTTGCAGAGCCTCGCAGATTGGAAAAAAGGTGGGGATGGAAAATCTCCAAGATTTGCTTGGGTAATAAGTGAGTACGTGAGGAACGGGTAGACGCGCTACAAGACCGAAATTTTCCAAATTGCTCAGGCGGACGTCTGGCCTGCAGATGTGGCGATTGTTTGATTGCACGCCGTACAGTTTCTCCGACTGACCCATGGGGTCGGATTAGCGCGGTCGGCCGTGCTCAACAGCTAATTGTGGGGATTGGAAATTTTTTATTTTTTATTTTTTGTGAGGTGCGGAACATTTGGTCGCGGAATGTTTCCTTAGGTTTTTCCGCTCTCCATACTGACGACGCTCACGTACGCACAAGACCGATGACGTAGAATATCTAAATTACTTTATGCTACAGTCAATTGTTAAAATTAAGAAATTTTAAATCTAACATTGATTCACTAAAGAATTCATGCTTGCGTTGCGTGCGACGCAACATGACCTTAGTACTTGACGTGTTAATATGGTACCATAAACATTAAATAATTAAACAATTGACTACATAACAGAAACACATCTCAAACATACAAAAATTGTTTTGCCGGAATATGTCAATTTCTTCATTTTTCATCTAATCTGTAATGTCTCGGGAACGATTAATCATATCAGCATCTGGAAAAAAAAGAATATGTGCGTTTTTTAATGACCCACAAGAAAAACAAGGATGCAAGTAGAACTTTGCACATGCAGTAGAACTTTGCACATTCCTGCCTTTTCATTTTTCACAAAGTCCCCTCAATGAGGAAGTTTATTTATCAATTTTGGCTTCATCATAGAGGAAGCTTTGTGAAAATGAAGATTAATGAAGAAGCGATGTGCAAAGTTCTACTTTGCACCCTTGTTGGATACATTTCTAAATCTTGCTTTTATAGAAATTTGAGTCATCAAAAAATAAAACCACGTCACATACGACTAGGAATCGCCGATAAAAGCACCGTTGCATCATATTTTGATTGGGTACAAAGTTTTTGCTTGCTTGCTTTAATTTTGCGGAAACTAAAGCGTTAATGTATATTTTTTGGAAAAAAAAAAAAAAAACAAAATATCGCAAAATCCGAACCGCTTTACCGATTTTGTTGAAATTAAATACCGAACAACATCGAACGTACCTGGTTTTATAAACAAATATTTAACTAAATCTTCCAACTTTTACGAAAAATAGAATGAAAACGATGATTTTTTAAAAAATTCAATATCACGTAAAATCCGAACCGCTTTACCGATTTCGTCCAAATTCAATACCAAACAACATTGAACGGAATTTCAGTTATGAAGAACTATTTAGCTGAATCGGCGAACTACTACGAAAGTTAGAGAGACCACGCCCTTTTTTCAAAAAATTAAAAACTGCATACAATTTTAATGGCTATATATATATATTTAAAAAAATGGCAACATTCAAAGAGTGGTTACTGCTGCGTGCCAAATTTCAGCCCGATCGCACGAACTGTTACTGATATGAGTAAGAGGCGATAGAATTTTTGAAGCCCTGCAAACACACGCACCCGCATACGCGCATACACACATACATACTGACATTTTTTCTAAACCACTTTTCTCGACGATTTGAACCATTCTAAGCGTCTTGACATGAGAATCTGGAAAAAAAATGTCATAAAAACCAAGCTTCCTTGATGAGGAAGCAAAATTCAAAAACTGGCTTATTCCAGTACAATTTTTCTGTTATTTGAAATTTGGCATATCTATTGGAACCACTAAGCCTCATAATTAGACATTTTTTGAGAATATTTTTTTTTCTTTTTGGGTGGCTGAACTGGTGTCACGTTCCGAGGAATTCTAGAATCTCTTTATGTATGTGTGTGTATGTATATATATATATATATATATATATATGTACATATGTACATATGTGGGAACGGGTCCTTGGCTCACGGGCTACGCGCCTGATTTTCCTTCACTCCCTCATAAGTGGAGGCCCACGGCTCGGCAACAGGCAGTTAAAGACTAGGAGGCAGACCGTACAGACGTATCTATTTTGTATTGAATAAAGTTTCTTTGTCTTTTTATAATCCATTTAAACAAAGTGTTCATTAGAATTTCTCGGCTCCCTGATTCTCCCGAACTGCCACATATGGGGGCTCGTCCGGGATCGTGAGATCAAAGCAGAAATTTCGAGGTGAACAATGAGTCGAAAGATGATCAACGCGTTAAGTGGCAAAGTCGTTAAGTCGTTGAGCCGTTAAGCTCTAAGGTGTTAAAGCGAAAAAAAAAGTTGTGTCAAGAAGTCGAAAGAACAATGAAGAGCATGATTTTCGGTCGTTAAACTGAATTATCGTGATATTCATACAAGGCGGAAACGCAGTAAGGACAAAATACGGATAATGTTGTGTACGTCTCAAAAGTGATTTTACAAAATTCACAATAATGGCGGAAGGAGACGAACACGTGGACCAGAACGAAGCAGCCGCTAATCTCGAGAGTGAAGCGGGGAAACTGTAAGACGTAACAAAGAAGATAGATGGATCGAGCAACTACGACGGAGAGGGTGCGCCTCGTAAAACTGGCACAAGAAAGAAAATCCTTCCGTGCTCGACGCCTGCTAAAAAAGTAACAGTAACCGAACTTAGACAAAGGCTGCAAGAATTAGGATTACCGACGACGGGTAGGAAGGCCGAGCTCGAAAGCCGGCTGATGGGATACGAAGACGATGAAACGCGCGATGACGAAACTGACGATACGGCGTTCGACAGAGACGAAGAGAACGAAGATTCTAGACCAGACGACAGAACGGTGATACAAAGAACCGATTCACCGCATGAGAGTAAAATAATGAAGAGGATGACGAGAACAGGTTCGAAACAAAGTTAAACAGTGCTACAATTCATTCGCAGCTCGCAAAGCGTAAGAGACAAGCAAATGAAACGCCGCGACAGTATGTTTACGCCATGAGTACCATTGCATACCAGGAGAACGTGGAGGAAGATGCCCTGATACAGTATATTATCGACGTTGTATCAGACGACGAGAGCGGTAAGGCAATTCTCTACAGTTCCGATTCAATCACGGAGCTACGAAAAATTATAGAGCGCTACGACCGGATGCAAGAAAGAGTCGGTAAAGATTCAAAGAAGCCACAATCGAAAAATAAGACGAAGGATGCAGAAAAGGTGAGAAAAAAACGAATAAGAAAAACGGAAAACACTGAAGATGTTTCGGGTGCGGTTTTACCGAACACGTCGCGCGAGAATGCCCCGACAAAGAAAAGGGTCCTAAATGTTTTAAATGCAACGAATTCGGTCACATCGCAACCAAGTGCCAGGCAGAGAAATCTGAGAAGTCGTCGACGAGGAAGGATCACAAAGCCGATACGGTGAACGTAATCTAACAGTTGGCAACAGACGACGAGATCATCGTTGAAATAAACAATAAGCCGATACGCTCGATGATGGATACAGGAACAAGCCGGTCGATGCTACGACGCAGCATCAGAAGATAAACAAACCGCCGTTGCGCGCATCGACGAGTACGTTCCAAGGCTTTGGCAGGGCGTTAGTAAAAGCTGATGGAGTATTCGACACGGAGATTACGATCCAAGGTGAAACGTATAACGCCGAAGTTTACGTGGTGCCTGACTACGCCATGAGTCACTCAATGCTACTCGGTAAAGAGTTGACGAGAAGTATGGATGTAAATATTCGGGGCGGACAAATAACGATAAAGAAATTACTGACGAGCAAAAGCAAGAATGAAGAACCTGAGAAAGAAAATCGGAAGAAAGAAGACAACAGTGAGGGAAATGGCGAGGCGTTATGCGATCTACCCTTCGTGAACTACGTTGAAGTCAAAGTAAACTCGGGGGATGTGGTCGATCGTTATCGCCACGAACTCGAGAATCTTATCAAAGACCATACAGCACGAAAAAAAGTGCAAACAAATGTGGAAACGAAGATTATGCTGCACGACGAAGTATCCATTTGTTTGAGGCCGCGAAGGTTGGCAGTCAAGGAAAAGGCCATCCTAAACGAACAGATCGACGAGTGGCTACGCGACGGGGTTATCCAACCGAGCAAAAGCAAATATTCAAGCCCAGTTGTAATAGTACCAAAGAAGAATGGTGAGTACCGTTTATGTGTCGATTACAGGCAGCTAAACAAAAAGATCATGCGAGATCGGTTCCCTATGCCGTTGAATGACGATCGTATCGACGCACTCGCGAACGCTCGGGTGTTTTCGGTGTTAGACTTGAAGAACGGATTCTTCCACGTGCCAGTCACCGCGGATAGTCGAAAATATACGTCGTTCGTGATCCCAGACGGACAATATGAGTTCTTGAAGATACCCTTCGGATTATGTAATAGTCCGACATCTTTCCTGCGCTTTATTGACGAAGTGTTTCATCATCTAAGCCGAAGAAATGTCGTTTTCACGTACGTAGATAACTTGATCATACCCGGTCGGGATGAAGGAGAAGCTTTCGCTAATCTCAAAGAAACACTTGCGATTGCCGCTGAAAAGGGGCTAGCCATTAATTGGAAAAAGTGCGAATTTTTGCAAGGACGCGTCGAATACCTCGGTCACCTAATTGAGAACGGTAACGTCGGTCCTTCGCCCTCGAAGATTAATGCAGTGAAGAAATTTCCGGTGCCAAAGTCGAAGAAAGCGGTACAGAGTTTCCTCGGTTTAACAGGATACTTTCGGAAGTTTATTCGGGATTATGCAAAAGTTGCGAAACCACTATCCGAGATGCTGAAGAATGATCAAAGGTTCCGTTTCGGTGCAGAAGAAGAACAATCTTTCAAGAAGCTAAAACAACTGTTGAACAGCGAACCGATTTTGCGGATCTATCGTCCAGATGCAGCCACGCAGCTACACACGGATGCGAGCAAGGAGGGCCCTGGAGCCGCTCTTTTGCAGAAAATCGACGACGACGATCGATTCCATGTTGTATATTTTATGAGCCGCAAAACTTCAGATGCCGAAAAGAAGCTCGACTCATACGAGCTCGAGGCTCTTGCAATAGTGCAAGCGGTAAAGAAATTTCGGGTTTATTTACTCGGAATCAAATTCAAGCTGGTAAGTGACTGTTCGGCTCTACCGAAGACGCTGAGCAAAATCGACATCTCACCGAAAGTCGCGAGATGGGCATTGATGCTAGAAGAGTTCGAGTACGAGGTTGAGCATCGCGCGGGGACTCGCCTCAAGCACGTTGACGCGCTCAGTCGGTATCCAGTGATGGTGATCGAAGACAGACTCACGCCGATGATACGTAAACAGCAGGATGAGGAAGAGAGACTACACGTAATCAAGACAATTTTAAAAAAGGAACCCTATGAAAATTACATTTGCGAGAACGGGATTTTGATGAAGTGGGATGGCGAGAAGAACGTCATCGTGTTGCCAACGAGTATGCACCAAGATGTAATCCGCAGAGCACACGAAAACGAACATTTTGGTGTGAAAAAGAAGCTCGAGAGTATTAAGTCAGACTATTACATCCCGAAGTTGACCGAGAAACTCGAGAAATATGTAAGCTGCTGCATGCCTTGTATTCTGGCTGAAGGTAAGCGAGGAAAAAAGGAGGGAGTGCTCACCCCAATACCAAAGGGTGATGTACCTTTATCGACTTATCACATCGATCATCTCGGGCCGATGACGTCAACGTCGAAAATGTATAAGTATTTGTTCGTCGTTGTCGATGGATTCACGAAGTTCGTGTGGATCTATCCGACGAAGACGACTAACGCAAAAGAAGTCTTAGACCGATTGATGAGTCAGCAGAAGATCTTCGGAAACCCACGACGAATCATCAGTGATCGCGGCCCAGCGTTTACATCAAACGATTTCCGCGACTACTGCGCAGAAGAGAAGATCGAGCATATATTGATCACGACAAGAGTTCCAAGAGGAAACGGACAAGTCGAGCGGGTGAACCGCATAATTATCCCGATCCTCACAAAGTTGGCTCATGAATGTCCCGATAAATGGTATCGGTACGTAGACAAGGTTCAAGGAGCAATCAACAGCACCTACCAAAGGAGTATTGAAACCACCTCTTTCGAGGTACTCTTCGGAGTAAAGATGTGACAAAAGGAAGATATCGATTTACTATCGTTGATCGAGCAAGAGATGGTATCTTTAGTCGACAGCGGACGCGAAGAGCTACGTGTCATCGCGAAGGAGAACATCGCGAAAATTCAGCAAGAAAACAAAAAAACGCACGATCGGAAGTGCAAGCAAGCCACACAATACTGTGTGGGTGATCTAGTGGCCATCAAGAGGACGCAGTTCGGCCCGGGCTTGAAAATCAAAGACAAGTTTTTGGGTCCTTATAAAATTTCACGGGTAGACGGACATGATCGGTATGAGATGATTCGAGAAGGGGATTGGGAAGGTCCCAGAATCACTACATCGTCAGCAGAGCAGATAAAACCGTATCAGTACGATTCTCCAGGGACCGCAGAATAACAGGAATGGCCGAATGTGGGAACGGGTCCTTGGCTCCCGGGCTACGCGCCTGATTTTCCTTCACTCTCTCATGAGTGGAGGCCCACGGCTCGGCAACAGGCAGTTGAAGACTAGGAGGCAGAGCGTAAAGACGTATCTATTCTGTATTAAATAAAGTTTCTTTGTCTTTTTATTATCCATTTAAACAAAGTGTTCATTAGAATTTCCCGACTCCCTGATTCTCCCGAACTCCCATACATATATATTATTAATTATATCGTTATAATTTTTATATATCATTTTTTTACGAATATATATTATATATTAATATATCACTGTCATATTACGTTACGTTATATTTTTCTTTTATATTACAGGTACATTTTTCTTTTTTTCGATTCTCTTTGCTCGCCATAAATTGTGTTGAGGCCGGGTGTCACGTTCGCCTCATTCGGCGTTTAGTTACGCCGGATGCAGCGGACGTGACAGAAACTGCCAGCACAAGTAAAAAGAGATGGACTGACATATTCCGCATATCCGACAAAATTATCAGCTCCCGCTCTTCGGCGCTCCGGCGGCAAGACCGCTGGAAGTGCCGAAGAGCGATAGTTACCTTCTATCCAGCAACTAGAAATAACCTTCCGTAATCTTGCTAAAGATCGTTGGAAGAAAGAGGAATAGCTCCCGTGAACAGCGACCCATAGGACGGATCAATCTTGCGCGCTTTACGCCGTTAAGTGCCGTTGCACGGGGCCTGTCAGTCTGTCGCGAGTAATTAAAAATAATAATATATATATATATTTCGATTGTGCCACGAACACTTTAGTCGTGTATTTAATAAGTGCGGCGATTGTAAGAACAAGACATTTATTATTGCAAACCATTAAAAATGAAGTTAACGAGCGTGTTCAAGGTGTGTGTGTGTGTGTGTGTGTGTGTGTGTGTGCGTGCGTGTGCGTGTGCGTGTGCGTGTGCGTGTGCGTGTGCGTGTGCGTGTGCGTGTGCGTGTGCGTGTGCGTGTGCGTGTGCGTGTGCGTGTGCGTGTGCGTGTGCGTGTGCGTGTGCGTGTGCGTGTGCGTGTGCGTGTGCGTGTGCGTGTGCGTGTGCGTGTGCGTGTGCGTGTGCGTGTGCGTGTGCGTGTGCGTGTGCGTGTGCGTGTGCGTGTGCGTGTGCGTGTGCGTGTGCGTGTGCGTGTGCGTGTGCGTGTGCGTGTGCGTGTGCGTGTGCGTGTGCGTGTGCGTGTGCGTGTGCGTGTGCGTGTGCGTGTGCGTGTGCGTGTGCGTGTGCGTGTGCGTGTGCGTGTGAGAGAGAGAGAGAGAGAGAGAGAGAGAGAGAGAGAGAGAGAGAGAGAGAGAGAGAGAGAGAGAGAGAGAGAGAGAGAGAGAGAGAGAGAGAGAGAGAGAGAGAATTTTCTTACTTACATATATAGAAAATACAACCGAGTTCGGAAAAGGGGAATTCAATTTTGGTTTGGTCCAATAATTGGGTTATAGAGGTAAATAAAATAAATAAACAATATTAAGCCGTGTTTCTATATGTCAAATTCATTCTGCATGAGTCCTGGTTGTTTGCACGTTCCATATTTTTTGCGTAATTTAGCAAGGAGGTATCTGGAGAGTAGCTGGTCGCCCCGTATGGGACGACAGTCGGGACGTTCCCCATAAAAATAAAGGTAGGTCCTAAGGTCCTCCGACTCCAAACGGGTCGTGACACTGGAATGGAATGCCTCTTACATAGTATAACAAAGGGTCTATATGTTGATCATTTTCTAATAAATTGTAAAATTTATATCCCACTAGCAAAAATAAAAATTCGTCGATTCTAAGAGTGTTACAAGATGCAAATACTTACTTTACGCTATTTCATCCAGGTTTTCACTGCTCCTTGTACTTTATTCAATTCGTTGCTGGTTATAATCCACCGTTGCTGCGAATCTTTTTTTGTAAAGTGACTTCTGAATTTTCCGGTACTTAATTTAGGGTTTCTATTCACCAAATCAATGAGACGTTGTTTCTGCTCTTCACTAACATAATTTTCAATTGCACCTACAAAATGTAATCGATCATACGTTTGCAGTTGAAACAGAAATGCTTTCGCTTTTTCATTTTCACGCTACTATACTTGATAAAACACTTGTATTAAAGAAGGAGTCGGGAAAACATGTGTTTTTTTTTACTAAGCAGGCTTTATTGAGCTATCTATGGAAACTCTACTAAAATTATTCTCGACATAAATATTCAGGGGTTTAGGTACGTCCAAGAAAACGCTCCGCGCGCTTATGATCGCTCGATTCATTCTGAAGAACCGCATTTCTGTAGGACACGTATTGTACGTATTGGCAAAAGTTTCAATGAACCCTTGGCGGACTGATTTTTTCCATCTTACAACATAAATATCAACTATTATCGAACCATTGTACAGCCATTTAGGCAAAAAGTTAATGTTTCCAAAAGTGTACAAATGACATTTTCATTCAAATAATTATTCAGTACTGGGAGGAGATTGATGGATACAAATCACAATGAAAATATTTGTAATGTATCATAATCCCTGCCCGTTTTGTTGAATATACAATTATTAAATACAGAATTTATCTATTTTCTTATACATGAAATGGTAAGTTAAAATAGTTAGGAAGTCGAAGTATGCACATTGCTTCCCTATAAATTTACTTTTTTCACAAAGCCACGTCTATGAGGAAGGTTATTTATTAATGTCTCGTAGACAAAGCTATGACTTCTTAAAAAAATACAGCGTTTTATTTTCTATTGAGCTTAAATTTAATTCGCTAATATTCCAAAAGTCAATACTGTTTATTCTGTAGGACGGTAGCGGCAATGGAATAGTCATTGACTATATGTTATTTTATTTCCAACGTTTCGACTCATCTTCGAGTCCTCTTCAAGCAGTTTTTAATATTGACAGCTGTGAATTATTTTTAAAAAATTACAAATCAATTACAATTACATTTCTTATTTATGTTTCCAACTAATTTTATTAATAATTTTACTTAGTGTAAATTTATAATTTATTCACCAAAAATTGAACCAAGACATTAGTAACTATGTCACCCGAGTAATACGGATTTATTTTGTTGGATAAATGCTTATTCAATGTTTGATCCTATTTCTTTCCTCCACTTGTGTCTTTTTTTTTGTGTTTGTTCCAATAAATAATCTTTTTTTTACCCTTAAGGGGAACATATAAAATATCATTTTTTATCAACCGGCTCCTCCGGTTGAAGTTCAATCACGTGGATGTGGATCTTTTTCAATAAAATTTGAGGTTAAACGTGTATGATTTTTTTTTAAATTTCTGTTTATTGACTTCGAAATTCAATTAAGGGAGAGTCCTGCTTTATAAGGCCGAAGAAAAGATTTTTTTCTGAGAATTTTATTGGAAGCGAAAAAAAGGACTGAACCCAGTGTATTTTGAGGTATGTATTTTAACGCATATTTTAAATGTATAAAACAATGTTGCAACATGAAACAATAAATTATTACAAATTTATCAGCCAATTCCATAAGCGCCTTGCTGCTGCCGTTTCCAATCGCCGGGAAAGACGCAGCTCATAATTCTTGTCTAAAACAAAAAACGGTTTAATTGTCATTTTTTTTTTTTCAGGTTTGAAAAAAAGGGTTTTTTGAACGAAAAAAATCACTTTAACGTGCTATAAAAGTTATTTAAAAACACTTTTCTATCTTTGTAGTTCACTTGGAAGAGAATTCAATACTGAAGAGAAAAATCTTTGGTTTGATTCAATAAATCAATAGGTTTTTTGCTATCACGCCCGCCAATTTAGAAAAATTATAAAAAGGAAAACTGGAGAAAACATAGTTCAACGTTTCCAATAGGAAAAATAATCAATTGTTGGTTACTTACATTAATGATCTGCTAATTAGCTATTCCTGGTCCATACAGCAGCTCTGCTTCCTCAAAGAACTCGTTTAGATGCATTTGATTTGGAGTGATGCGCCAGACTATTGAATTGAACGACTCATTCGTATTTTGCGCATTACCACCTTTAGCAGTTTCCTCACTAACTGTTTTGAACACAGCACCTTCGCCGAGTGGAATCTTATCGTATGCTGATTTCGCCAACCTTGGCACAGGTCCATGAGGCCACAAAATATATTGATGCTTTATCGTCCAAAACCAAGTAGCCTCATAACGAACATGATCCGTGTATTTATTTCGTAGCCGGTATTTATTAACGGTCCTGAATTAATTTCTCTTCGACCACACATACATGATAACATAGTTTTGAAACCGAAGCCTCGATGTCCGTGCTCTTCAAATGTTATGCTTTGTTTGCACGATCTGCAGATTACAATATCAGAAATCGCTTGAAAAACAGTGAGGATTCAATGATTCTATAACGATGAAGTGTATTCACAACTATATCTTCGCTGCTCGCAGTTGACAATTCTTTCGCGCTAGTGCTGGCCGTGGAATATACGTTTACGCGGCTTCGAAGCCCACTTGGACATCGTTATTTCACCTTTTGGATAACTGGCCATGATGTTCTTACGATGTGTACGCGCCAAGAACCGGAGCAAAACTAACCCTTGATGCTCGATGCAGCAAAGTAGAAACACGTATATAGAGATGTATTGTACAGCTTTATAACTCAATAAACCATATTATGGCTCAACAACACACTACTACGAACTGTAAGTATTGATTTCCAAGACCGTTGAACCTTTGTCAGGTATACAATTGGGAGTAGAAGGTCTAGGGGCGGCGCATGCGCCTTAGTCCGGCCGTGCACTCGGACACCTGCTCGACGCTCCTCTGCATTCGGCTTTGTATCTTCGTAAATACTTAGAATTTGTCTCTGTAACTTTGCGAATATATTCTTGAATAGTTGATCTATCGATTTAATCAATAAAAAAAATCGATTTTTCGGACCTACTAAAACAGGATACTTCCTTAACACTATGGACGGCATTAGTTCGACAATCCGAAATTTGTGCCAGCGGCACAAATAGCCGATTCGAGTGAAATTTAATACCAAACAACCTTACTGATAACTCGATTCGTGTGCAAAGTTTCAGCTCGACAGCTCCATATTTTTGCCAGCGGCAGCATATACGAAACATAAATTAAAAAATATAAAAACGTAAATATTCATTACTTGTAAATCCCTCTGCCAATTCGAGCAGCAGTTATCCTCTTAACGTCCTGTTCGTCACATACCCAGTAAACACATAATTGAACAGCAATGTAACCTGGAAGTTACACGTGATTGTAACTATGTAATGTTTGCGTTATGTTGCGGCTATGTAACGTAGGAGTAACATGTGATGTTTCCTTTGTGATATCCAGGTAATGTTACTGTTATGCGACATATTTTCGTTGCAGTTGCATAACGAAAGCTATGAAACCGCAACGCAACGTGCAAGTAACAATTGGGACGTCACTTTGTGACAGCAAGGCAATGTTGCAGTGTTGTATACGTGGTAACGTTGCAAGAATGTTGCAAAAGAATGTGACATTTACGTAACATGCATATTACAGTGGTTATGTAACATCGTGAACATGCACGTTATGTAACTGTTATATACCGTAGTTCCGTTACAGTTATGTAACGGAAGTGTGTAACTGTAATGTAACATGTATGTAACGATCGTAGTGTAACTGTGGCCTGTCATGTTACAATTATGTAACGTGGCAATATTGCAAGAACGTTGCAAGGGAAGGTAACATGTACGTAACATGCATATCACAGCTGTTATGTAACATCGTGAACATGCACGTTTTGTAACTGTTATTCGCCGTAGTTCCGTTATAGTTATGTAACGAAAGTGTGTTACTGTACTGTACGGACATGTTACAGTTATGTAACGCGGGAACATTGCAAGAACGTTACATTTTCATATCGAATATTATGTCCGCTAGATGGCGAACAACTCAAAAGTTACTCGCAAGTGATTCGTGACCCTAGCGTGTATAAAACTAAGCGACTCCGCAGCTCAAAATCAACAGTGGTAGCTACCGTTCAGAGGTGTTCTATCTGGTTGGCATGATTCGCTGATAGCTTGTTCTACTTTCAATTGTATCAGCTAAATTTTTGATGTTTTAAGGGTAGTGATTTCGCAACCCGTGAAACTCTTTTGTGGACTTTCAGTCTACAAGAGAACCTTGCGAAGTTGCGGTTACGTAACTTTTATATTACGCGTTCCATATCAGTTCCATCCATATGTTGAGTGGAGCATGTAACTGACATGTAAGGTACATGTGTTCTTACTTATAACTTTCGGTTACATAACCGTTACGTTGCAGTGACATTGCGCAACACACTTGCAACATTACGAAAATGTAACGGTTATGTTATGCCAGTGATGTAACATATTTAGGTTATTTGTTACATAGCAGTAACATAACGGAACGTGTGGGCAACACAACTAAAATGTAACGCACATGTAACGCATGTTACATAACACGGTAACATTGTTGAGTAATAAACAATAAGTTACATGTAAGTTACATGTAAGTTACATGTAAGTTACAGGTGATGTTACTTGTTACATTCCATTTACATTGCTGTAACATAACTGTGTTTACTGGGTACATACACACGCAAGCATACATCCAGACGCCAGCTAAAAATTGCATTTCTCTACGTTTTCGAGTATTTTAAGTATATTGAAATTAATATAATCTCTAATTAATAAAATCTCGACATTTTTTCTTCTACGAAAACATTGCGTCCTCTATGGACAAGCAAAAATGGACTCAACCGAACTGGATTTATGGGATAAATAAAAAATCGTGAATAACATAAAACGGTAACATGCATTTCTTTTTAAATGTCATACTCCAAACATGTGACCGACATTGAAGTATTAATTAAACGTGAATCCGAACTCGAAGATTGTTATCTTAAAGGCAACAGATAGTATAAGTGATACGTTTCTACCATTCTGAATAGTCCGCGTTTTTTTAAAACAGTAATATTTCTATTAGACTAGGCTGTTGATTGACTTATGTGTGAAAGGAACGACTTGGCAATACTGCATGCAAGTGGCATACGAGAAGACGTTCGAAAGCCATGTTAAACGATCTCGAGAATACCATTGTTACGTGCTGGCTATTTTTCTTATTTATTTTTGGTATTATTATTATCTTTAATTGTTTATTTTAGTATTATTATATATTGTCATTATTATTACTATCATATAAGGGGTGAGTCGTCGCCGAGTGGATCGGAGTGCGGGTCGCACGCAGTACACGCGGGTTCGATTCCCGGCAAGCACCAAGAATTTTTCTGTAGTGTTTCGAGCTGTGACCTGTTGTTCGGAGCCAGGGATGGGCAAATTGTATTTAAAATAAAAAAGAATAATGAATGATTTTTCATTCATTATTTATTTTCGCTTAAAATAATGAGTAGTTTTACACTCATAATTTATTTCAGGTATAAATAATGATTTGTTTTTCACTTATAATTTACTTCAAGTTTAAATAATGCATTAAGCAATGCATTTCCATTCATTGTCTTTTCAAGTGTAAATAACGAGTGGTTTTCCACTCACTATTTATTTTGATTTTAAATAATGAGTGGTTTTAGACTCATCATTCATTTCGAGTTTAAATAATGTGTGGTTTTTCACTCATCATTCATTTCGAGTTTAAATAATGAATGGTTTTCCACTCATCATTCATTTTCAATTAAAATAACGAGTGCTTTTCCACTCATAATTTATTTCGAGCTTAAATAATAAGTGGTGTTCCACTCATCATTCATTTCGAGTTCAAATAATGAGTGGTTCTCCACTTATCATTCATTTCGAGTTTACATAATGAGTGGAAAATGCAAGAATTTCAAAATAAATGATTTTTTTGTCGAACAATTTGGCATTTATTCGTTAGAAATAAATATTTGATCTACTACTTATTCCTAATTGCTATTTTATTATTTTTTATTTACACTTGCAAACATTCCATGGAAAAGCGATAATATATAACTGTCTATATGGTGACACGTCTAAATGCCACGTAGGCATGTTGACATTTGCTTTTTGGCCACATGAAGTCAACACACTGAAAAATTGCCAAACTCCGTTTCACTATTTGTAGAAATGAACAAACTCCATTTCAACATATGTTTATTTCAACATTTGAAAAATTAACATTGGAAAAGTATACATCTGAAATTGTAACAAAAAAAATAAATCGAGTGTGTGGTTTAATGTTTATACGTGTACGTTGTGTGCTACACCGCGTAGGTACTCTAGTAGGTCGCCGTCGGCATCAAAACTTTCGACAACTCTTTTGAGCCTTCTGTCGTAGTCACAGTATTTCTTTCGTTTTTGTGATGCCATCTCTCTACCGGCAGTATGCTGTTCCATCGTTGTTTTCGTGGTGCTTTGTTCCGCTTTTAGAGCATCTATAAATTTTCCGATTGAGGCGTGTGTAGCTTGGATTCGATTATTAAATCCGTAATGCCACCCTTCGACAGCATTATTGGTCCGCGGTTCGTCGTTAAGCACGGCAGTGTAGCAATTCCAAATCTCTATCGGAATTAGAGGCGTGCGTCTTCCTCTGCGCTGTTTTGTTCCGACCCATGACCTTTGACAATACTGTTTGAAAATACTGCTATTCTTTTGATAATATTCCGATGCGATGAGTTGTTCGAACGCTGTTTCCACGTGTTCGCATGGAACGAAAGCCAAAGCAATCAGCATTTTTATGTTGCGGGCGAATTCTTCATCGGTTCCGTATCGGTTTTGAATTCCGTATGCTTGAATGTGGCGATAGATGCATTGACCGAAGTGAAAGTGGCATCCGTGAATTGACGCCTCTGGGAATGCTTTTTCCGATGCGTTAATGAATGCTTCTTCGAAGTCAGTAATAATCGTTTCCAAATTATTCGGTGCTTCCATGCCTTCTTTTAACGTTTGAAGGATATTTTCGTACATCCTCTTTGACTTGCTTGGTGACAAGATGTAGACAAGTGGCAATACTTTACTATCTCCGATTCCATGGATAGTGTACAGTTGCAGAAATATTGATGAAGCCAGAACTTGCATAACGCGAGGCATTCCAGGTTTTTTTGGGTAGCGAAAATGAGAAATCTTTTTTTGTCACCGCCGTTATCGTAGTACAAAAAATTATCTCCTTTAATCGTCTTGGTATAAGATTCCGGTATTACGAGTTCCTCTAGCGTTGCCGGCGTCATTAACACCGAATTTTCTCGATTCCGTATGCGTTGAATTGTACGCGATAGCAGTGTTACTGTCGGGAGCTCCGCGACTGTATAACAATCAAATTGTAACGTTTACGCGTGGGATGTGCAATGTTTCTATGAAAACTTTACCTAAATTTGTGATTATGTATTCAATTTTCACGATTTCGAAAACAAAAAATGTCAGAAAATTTTCACACAATTTGTGTGGTTTCTAAAAAATCAACAAATTTATTTTAAATGTTAAAAACTATTCACTTCACTTGTAACTGGCTACTTTTTGAATAATGTATTTCTTTCTTATTTGTTGATAACTATTTTATATTATTATTAATATCCAACCAATATTTGAAGTAACAAAATTTTTTATGTTAATGCATCAAAATTTTTTTCTCAATATATGTGTGTACTTGAATCCGACGTGTGTACGAGTTTTCTTAATCGTAGTATGTATTGTGTTGGCCACTGACCTGTTTTTTTTACCGACGTTGTTGTGGCCAATGCTTTGCACTTTTCTGTTGCGTGGTATTTAATACACCTTCACGTTACTTTGTGTTCCGTTTCACGCTGTTTGGTATAAATAAATCCATTATCCGTTAGTTGACGATTGCCTCTCTGGGTTGTTATAAAATGCAACGGCATTGTAACGGACGCGTATATCCTTCTCGGTTGATTGACTTCGTGACACTGGATTTCTTGAGATATCGCTTACTTTGCCTGATTCGATATTAGTGCGTTACTTCGATTCTAACTCGTAATACGAAGGATTGATAAACATATCGATTGACCGCGAAGACACCAAGTGTTTACGTTATGTTGTGTGTTGATTTGTTGGTATGGTGATATTGTGTGTGTTAATTTGTCGGTATGGTGATATTGTGTGTGTTGATTGTGAAAATTGGTGATGTTGTGTGTGTTGGTTTGTCGGTGTGGTGATACTGTCTGAGTTGAGTGTGCGGTATGTTGAATCGCCCGTGGTAAATTGACGTATTGAATTGACGTTGTGGCATTTAGACGTGTAACCGTCTATATTATATAAAGGTCTCGCCGCTGCCACCATGTCAAGAATCGAGCCACCTCCAGGCCCGAATTTTTCGAAATCTCCTCGAGACGCCAAGTTTTATTCACTTTTTTGGAGAAAACTAAATGAGGCTTTGGAAAAATCGTCGTGATTGGTAATGCGCACGAAATCACGTGAACATTGCATGTGGACATCGCATTCTAATTCGTGGTTACCCTTTCATCGTCTTGCTTTTTCCTAACCCTTACTCGCTTTATTTCTTCTCATAAGTGGGAGGAAAGGGTTAACATGATCGTATAAGAAAGCTCTATGGTGTCTCTTCGTTTTCTAATTAGTTCGTCTCTTTTTCTAACGGGCGTCGCGGTGGCGTGACTTTGACGCTAAAGACGTGAAGTGGGGGGGTGAAGTGGGAAGTGGAGCCTCTGCTTATCCGTGATTTCGGCTACGGCTCTAAGCTAGAGCAGCTTAGAGAGATACGCTTATAGATGCTGCGCTGAGTTAGAAAGAGAGGAAAGATACCTTCAGTTTTATAGAGACGTTATATTTTTTAATTTGCTTGCGTTATTTCTCCACATAATTATTTACCGTGTTAGCTGTTATTTAACTTAATCGATTCCTTGGAATTTTCTCTTTCGATCAAGTATAAACATGACTATTGCGATTTGATTCTATTATTCTTCAAAATGTGTCATACCGTTAGTCTATAAGTTTTGTATAGCGATGGTGTTTTTCCTAATTTATGCCCTTACTACTTGCGCAATTATTTATATTCTTTGTTGTTCTCGGTCTTAATCGTTTCCTTATGATTTAAGCTTTTGATAAAGTCTAAACTTGACATATGTGATTTATATCTATATCGTTCTATTATTCATTATTCATGAGGAGCTCAGTATAGAGACTACGCGTTTAGTCCGTGTACAGATTCCAACAGTTATGTATGTTTTCTTTTAATATACTTTAGTCTAACCATATAAAATGTTGTTCCAGTAAGAAAGTAACGTTATTCAAATTTGTTGTATACCTTTTACATTCATTATTTTGTTCTTGAAAATCATAGTACGGAGGAAAAAGAGAAAGCAGAAGAGATTTTATCAGTCTTTCATAGGGTGAAGGTTAAAGGGGTAAAGTTACATCTGGGCGAATAACCTCTAGTGGGGATTTCCCCAAACTTTACAGATCTCGGGTTGGTGGCAATGAAGAGATAGATCATCGATATTTATTGATATTTACATGGCAGTCGATAATTGGTCTCACACCATGGGACTCTATTTTCGACAACGGCCACTTTGCTTTGCCGTGTTGCATAGGTTTTCTAATGGGACTTGAAATATCCCTTCAGATATGCTACAGGGTGGGGGAATCTTCCCTATCGACCCATGGGCCCCTCTTGTCAGTCGGTATAGCTATAGTTATACATTTTCCTATTACCATTCTGATATTTATTGCTCTATTTACTCGAGACTGGAAACTCCGTTCTACTTATCATTTGATATTCTTCCTCCATTTCCTTCTTTTGAAAGAAATGTTTCTTAAATGAAATTTAAAATCAACGCAAGTGAGGAAAAGGTAGACAGAAATATTATAATTCTTGATAAAAACAGGGAGTTACGTCAGGACGTAACAGTTGTATCGTGAGACCACCAAGTTTCCTTTTTTTTTGTATTTGTTGTAACAGCCGGAAGTCGAGTTTATTTTGATCAAATCTATATTTAAAACTAGATAGTATCATTACAAGAGTACAGATCGCATTTGGCAGCTTAAATCGATTTACATACGTTTTTCAAAAAACAAGAAAATAAGAGCCCTTTAATTTTCCGTGTAGAAAAAATGAGTCCAGGATGGAATTCAGAATGGTGAACAGGATTTGATTCGATCCTGTTATCTATCTTAGACTCTTTTCTGGAGTCTTATTTTCTACGCAGATTAGTAAAATGTTACGGAAAAAAAGTTACTTAGCGTAACTTCTTTATACCGACATGTTTTTCCGGATAACATGTACTTGCCAATATGTCTTTTAGATGACTTCAGTTTTACAAGCTTTTGTACGTATAGGAATATGTTCATGTAAATGTACATGTCCCAAGTTTTGTATACATTGTGTTTTGGTATGCAGACATAATATCCCGGTGAGAATGTCCTGCGACTTAATATCTCGGTGATAATATCCTCGCCACATAATAACCTTCGGACATAATATCCCGCAACTTAATATCCCGGTGATAATATCCTCGCCACATAATAACCTTCGGACATAATATCCCGTAACATTTATTGATAAATGCATTGACAAAGGTACGGAATAATACAAAAAGAATTAATGGAATTTGAAATATTTTAGTGTATTCAATGTTATTCGGTACCGAATAATTCAATATTCAATAATTGAATTAGAACGATATATTATGAGCCACATACTTTAAATATTTTTGTGCATTTTTTGCCTTGTATTTTCGGACCACATTTTCTATTTGCTTGTCTATTTTTTCTTGCTTCTTGCGTTTCTGTGGCTGCTCTCCTGATTCAAATCGAGATAGTCGGTGTTCTTGGTCACTTTGCTCGATTTTTAAGGCGTCGATAAATTTCCAAATAGTTGCGTGGCTGGACTGCAAACGTTCGGAAAAGGCTCGATGCCATCCCTCAGCCGCATTGTTAGTACGTGACAAGCCTTGTTGAATTCTTTCGTAAACATTCCACAATGATAATGGGAAAAGGGGTTTCTGTCGTTGTCCCCTGCGGTTGAGTTGTCCGATCCACGTCTCTTCGAAATAGTTTAGTAATATTTCTAAAAGCTTTTCGTTGGACGTGTAGTACTTTGATTTTATAAGTTTCTCGTAGGTGGCAATTACGTCGTCAGTAGGAACAAATGCCAGTGCGTTCAGTTTCTTGATTTCAATAAAGAATTCTTCATCTTCACCGTATTTTTTTTGTAAACCGTTAGCTTGCATATGCTTCCATATGCATTGTAAGAAATGGAAATAGCATCCATGTATTGATGTTTCATTGAAGATTTGTTGTGATGCTGTTATGAAGCCTGCTTCAAAGTCCGTTGTAATACTTTCGGGTTTTAACCCGCGACGAAGCTGCTTGATTGCGGTTAACATTTCAATATAGGTTTCTTTTGATTTATTAGCGGTCAATGCGAAGATCAACGGAATTGTTGTTCCCTCATATAATCCGTGTATAGTATACAGCTGTAAGAATATTTTCGGCACTGTGTCGAATGTTCCATCAGCGTGCCAATGTTTGCACTGCTTTAGAAACTTTAAATTTCTTTTAGTTGCGAATATTAGAAGACGCCTTGGACTCTTGTTGTCGTATGCTATGACCAAGTCTCCCTGAGTTGTTGTTGCATATTTGTCGGGAATGACGAGATCCTGTGCTGTTATTGGATTCGGTGGTGGGGCATTTGTCTCGGCTCGTTGTCGCTGTACCGTTCGACAGAGTGATTTCGTGGATGGTAATCGTACCGCAAGTGCTTCAGAGAAATTGGAGCATGTCGCAGAAACGATGTTCTTAGAAGTGTGATTTGACTCTGTTGCTTTACTTCTTAAATTTGTTTTTAGTTCAGCTGCTTTGACATCTATTATGTCTGGCGCGTGGTTGTGAGGCGTCAGACAGTATAGTTCCTGTGAATTAAAAGATATATTCGTCGGTTTAATATCGTAATATACATTATGTGTTAGGGTGTCTCTAATATCTGTCATAGAAACGTCATAGAATATATTTCCCCCTCAAATATTATCCCTAGATATCCCTAGGGATATCCCTGGTTCGTTTATTATTAATTTATGAATAAAAAAAAATATAACTTTAATTTTTTTTCCCTCACATTTGGCTCACAAGACTCACACTTTAGCAAGATTTATTTGGAAAAAAAATCTAGAGACACGCTATTATGTATACAATAATCTGTCAACACGAACTATTTCGAGGCGTTTATATAAATTATATTCTTACCTGTAGGTTCTGAGGAGGAGGTGTGACAGCGGCTCGAACATTTTATGCAGGTGTCGTTGTATTTTGTACATCGCTAAATCACTTTAGTTTTACTGTCACTGTGTTTATAAAATGTGAAATTATTGTGTAATAATAGATTTTTCCCCTTCTGGCTTAATATAAATGAGAGAGGCATTTCGATGACACGTCGTATTAGTACGATACTGAAACGATCACTGAATTTCTAGCTGCCGTTGGCACATATATAGATGTAGTCTGTATAGAATAACATATAGAATTGTATACAATTGTTAGAATATATTCATGCGGCTGTTGATATCTAGCCATAGCAAGCAAGTGTTATGAGTAATCGTGAATGTAACGAATGTACAGTCTATACCAAGACAATTTGTACCTACTAATTGGCCACTTATTCTTAATTTTTTGGACGAAATTTTATCCGGGGATGTTATAGCTCAGGGATATTATGACGCGGGATGTTATGTCGGAGGGTTATTATGTCGCGGGTCATTGTCTCCGGGATGTTATGTCGGGGATTTCTGTTTTTAGTTATCCCATGAAGTTATAAAATGCGACGTCATTGAATATTTACGTCATAAGTCAAGATTATAATTTTGTATCGCAGTTGACGATGCTAAGGAAAGGGATTGACCTATCATTCTATAATTATAATACACTGTTATTCAGACGAGTACATGGGAAATTGGAGGTTGGCGTAATTACGATACCACGGCAACAGTTTCTAGTGTGCAACGTGTGCATCCTTAATGAGCTTGCGGAATTTATACGAAGGATATTCTCCGCACCGTGATTGTGTCCACTTCGCATGGAATATGCTACAGAATAGGGCATATCTATTCAATCTGTCTCTTTTATTGGTGGATCATCGACGGTGTGTCTGCCGGCAATAGAGATATCAGGCGCTATACCTCCGAAAGTGGAAGTTTAATTAAGTAGGTATATATTAATTAAAGTCCGTCACTTGTCGGACCAGATAAACCACGAGGCTCGTCGAGTTGCCTCAGCCGATCACATGCACCGCAAACATATACTGCATGCAGTATTATCTATACTGTGACGAGGTATTGTAACACGCTTGCAGCCTAGTGCTGGACCGCGAAACACTCCATCGTCGTTCGAGCGAAACAATGTACGCAGGCACATTCCGGCACTATTCCCCGCGCGTAGGTCGCCACGTCGAAAAACTGAGGAATACCGGATTGACGAAAACGAGCCGAAGAATATCGACCACCGATGGCGTCAATCGATGTGCTTTGACCTCCATCCAAGGAAGCCCAAAATAAGCGTGTATAGTAAAATTAATATAGACCGAAAACGAGTATACTCGAGCGTTAAAGCGAGCGAACTGCGACGATACCGGCAAATCAAGGTTGGTAATGTAAATGAAAAATGATAATGTACTACGTGCTTTTAGTGCATTATCATTTGTGTTCGGAAACGTCGATCCATGTAGTATCTCTGTTCGGAGTCGGTTTGACCAGCGTTCTAGGAGAATAGCACTCACTATATTCTCCTAGCTCGAGCTGGAATAAACGATTACTGCTGTGTTTGGACTTCTTGTCGCTTTGTAAAAACACTTGTTAAAATCGAACGTTTGTCGGACTCAAGTCTTATCACGCGGTGGTATGAGTTTTCTTTATATTTTGTGTCAATTGGAAAAGAATTGTTTAATGCATTATAAATTGTTAACACTCGAGATATGTTATTTCTTTTTAAAATAATAAACGCGCTATCTCACCGTTCGAGACGATATCAGATTCATTTTAATTCATAACACTTGATTTAAACAATTATTGAATTATTTAATCCCGGAACTGCACCTTTTTCCCCTTCTTCCACCAGTTTCGCCTTTTTCTATCCCATTTCTAGCCGATTTGATAAGCTGGACGGATTAGATACCCTGGGAATCGGGTAACAATAGATTCCTGACGCCCTTATAAAACGTAAGTATAGAAATGTGAAGAACATAAAGGACAGGTAGGAAGTAAAATTCGGGCGTCATTATATTTGGCCATAGCGACTGCCGGTGAAGTCCCGTGTCGTTTAAGTGGCTCGTCACAATACCTACAGTACACTCTCGCATACATTTAATCGCCACGTATTTGACAATGGTTTTCTATGTGGTAAGAGTCAGGGGGAAATCTTTTCTCTACACTTAGGTAATCCGGATTATTCATCACTCCTGATTTCTAATCTGCCTGCCTGTCAGCATAAATGATTCTTCCAATAATGGTTCTCGATATTGTCCCTCTAGTGCCTGACTCCGAATTAAGGACGCGTATGAGCGTTAACAAGCGCTCGAGCGGAAAGAGCGCTAATAATAAACTCGAGCCCGCTCGAGTGTTGCATTCAGCGTTTGAGCGTCCTCTAGCGAAATATAAGGGCGCGTTTCGCTCAAACGCTCATTAGACTCGAGCGCTCAGTCACTCGATCGATACAGCTGGCTTTAGCACTCAGAGAGACTTTATTCGTGGGAGTCTAAACCGAATGAGCGCTCGTGTCGACTGAACTCCCGAGCGTTTGAGCGTAGTGAGCACTCGCATTACACTCGACCGTCAAGGTTCCAGTGTGCTCAAACTTAATACAAACTCTCGTTACGCACAAACGCACATTCAGCTCAAGCGCCCGGTCGACATGAAAGGCTCAAGCACTCAGTTGACACGAGAGGTTCGAGCGCTTAATCAGCACGAGCAGCTGAGAAGATTGAGGCGTCTGAATTAAATGAGCGCTCATGTCGACTAAACGCCCAATCTGCCTGTGACAACTGAGGGTTTGAGCGAAATGAGCGACTATATTTCACACTGAAGTTTCAAGCGCGCTCATGTACATTCCTACTCTTAGCCATAAAAGTTGGAATTGACAGTACATACAGTCTCGCCTTTTTGGCGTCAAATATCTGCAAAAGCATGGTAGAGATCAGCTACTGGCTTTCCCTTTATCGTGGCTGGATTTTCGTTAACGATACGAGAGCCAGGCGATGTTCGCTTTATATTAGACTCCGCGCGAGTTGAATATCGGGGAAGATTAAATTTCGATAATGGAAACGGCTGCCTGGGAGAACTCGAACGTTCCCCATTCGCTGTCCCTGTCCGCCGTTCTTCATCACCACCACGCATTGATTAATGATAATTGATTTGAACTTTCCCATCTCGACGTCTTCAGTACGTTCGGCAACATATCGATGAGTGCCGAAAAGCGGTTTTTTGACGAAAGCGGTTTTTTGATGATGAGACAACTATATATATACCGCTTCTTACACCCCACTTCTGTACGTCTTAGAACGGCCCACTCGTTAACTGCTCATTACAGAGTTTGAAGAAAATTCCGACATTTTTAATGCCCTTAGCGGATGGTTATTCTGTTATCTACTAACTGTTTATCAACATTATATAATATTTTTAACATTCAATGTTTGTAAAATTATTAATCTCTTGTTGTATTTTTCTAAATCTTGCTAATATCTTACACCATGTTTGCTATTAAATTTTCGATTGCACTATGTCATAGCAACTCCCCATCGATAATTAAAATGTTATATTTTTAATTCTAGAAAAAAATCGAAAGCTCACAAAAAATTAAAATATATCAAAATGAGGGGCTGTCATTTTTTTTATACAAAGGATAACGATCTTCAAAATTTTTCGCAGAGAAAAGAAATCATAACAGGGTCAAAATAAAAAGTAAAAAAAACAATTGTTTTATTTTCGTTGAACTTCACGTGAAAAACATCCTGAAAAAGTAATTATTATTGCATTATTTTCTGAACCACAAACCAAAGGTAATGAATAATGAGAATGAGAGTGAGAGTGAGAGTGAGAGAATACAGCAATGCGGTGAATGGGGAGGTGGCTGGAGTAATGGGGTGATTGTCCTATCCTCTAATGCATTCTGTGACGTGATTTTTTCAAATTCACGGTCACAAAATATATCGTCGTGCATTTCTTGTAGTTCTCGTTAAAAGACTCCCTCGAGTCACCCTTCCGTAAGTTACCGTATCGCTAAAGAAGAATTTGTATCGTTTTAGTCTTGAGATTGAGTTAAGGTCGGAGTGCTCAAATCTATCGAGAGGAGAAAGTTTCGACGAAACGAGTTGCCCGGCAGAGGAGAGCACCCGACGAGACTCCTCCACGAAATCGGCTATAGTACGGCTGAAATACCGGCGCCCTCAGAGGAGATGTAGAGGACTGGAGAACGAGCAAAAGTAGAGTTTACGTTGCAGTTAAAGGAGGAACCCCTTCGACATGTTTTTGGTGTTGTGTATGCTCTGTTCTCGCCCGACGCACTAGGGAAACGATCGTGGAGTATCTCACAGTTAAATGCTACCGATTTACGTGTATTCGTTCCCGCTAAAGTTTGGAGGTGGCTCGAGTCAGAGGGCAGTAGCTATCGGATCGAGTAATTTCGGATTTCGGAAATAATCATAATGTTTCGCTATCGAGAATTACGTGCAATAATCAGTCTGCTTCGAGACGTCGACGAGACGTCTCGAGCTAATTACGCGCTCCCGTATTGACAGTTTTTCTGTCCGGTCACGCTCGATAGTTCGCTTCTCGCGGTCTATCGTAACATAGACGATATGCGTGCTCCCGTTATACGTGAGAGTCCGTATTCTCGTGCTTCGGGATTTCGAAAAGCAAAACCCTGTAGTTCCCGTACGGTGCAGTTTAGTGCAGTGTGTGTTACCGAATAGGAATATAGTTCTCGCTTCTTCCAAGGATTGTGCATCTATTTGGTGAGTTTTCCGCAAGTTTTTCGTTTGGAATAAAGTAATATAAATCTTTTTCGAAATGATATCGCTCTCGCTATGACAGCTATGCGCTGTCACTGCTGCCGCTATCGTTGCAGCGTTGACGCTCCGTTTGCGCGTGAGATATCGGGAATCGATTGAGATTCCTCTCTCGATGCGCTTTCGCATGCTCTCGCGGCTTTTTAGCCAACACATTAATTTCTGTTTTCTCGATCTTTTGCCTCTCGTAGAGATTAGAGTTTTTGAGACTCTAATCTCGTGCTATCGTTAAGAGCAGTGTCTTTTACTGACAACCGATCCCGACCCCTCTACCACAACCTACAGCCTGAGCGGCTTCGAGAGTAGTTCCACTCAAACTCCAGGGCATACCGGTTCGTTAATACCGGTGAAACAAAAATTAGCTGGCGTTCACCGGGTTTTGCGAGTGCATTAGCGAGGGTGGACGGCCGAAGGTGACGTCGAACCGATATGTTCTTGTTTATTAATCATTTTTGTGTTCTCGTTCGTGGTTTGAGTGCTACCGAGTTGGTAGAATAATTAATTATTCTACGTTACCGAAAAATACGTCACAATTGAGCTCTGCATCCAGTCCAGCACATGAACCTTCAGCACCAACGATGAGATCTCTCACGTTACATCTGCGTTTAACCCTACTTTTCCATTCTGAGCTGTAACGGCAGCTTTATTATGCCGTCACTTTGTTTCGTGGGATTATCCTTACCTCAGTAGTTTCACAAATAGTCTTATCGCATAAGCTTACGCGAGAGCCCGAGGGCCCGCAAGACGACCGATGACCATTCAGTTCAAAACCTCATCCCAACTCATTAACATCGACCTATATATATTGTGCAGTCTCCCGGAATTAACAATAAAGACATTTACGACACAAATAAAGTTCAATCATTACATTGGTGTCAGAAGTAACGCGAATAATCGAACCACGGACACTGTGAAAAAAAAGTGAAAGTGAATTTCGGACAGATAAATAAAACAAAAAAATTAAGTGAAATGTGGCATTTTTGTTTAAATTTTTTCGTCAAATAAAAACAAAACTAATACACAAAAAGAAGGAAAGAAGACTAAACTGAAAACACCAAAAATATATAAAAAGAAGGAAGGAAGGAAGTTTTAATAACACCCACACTATCAACAACCCATACATTTTTTTTTTGTCAAACACGGACCAATTTAATGCAAAAGGCATTACTACTCTTGCTGGCACTATAAGTAGAATTTCTATTAACATTTTTTAATAATTATTTGGCATAACGCTGCATATTAGAACCGCTTTCTTTATTCTCTTCTTTGTAATGCGTGCCTAGCGCTATCCTTGTCGGTAAAGCGTTGAGCGTAAACGTACGACTAGCGCAACCATATACCCCTCTCACTCATACATACAGCCACATATATTCCCCAGCTCACATAAAGCGCCACATAAAGAACCGATAATCTAAATTCCTTTGAGAAAAAGTGACACTCCGGTCCTACAGTACCTACCCTTTATAGTTTCAAGTCATATTTAAAAACGTTAACAAGTAAATGTTCGAACACCTATTTATTTAAATTTAGTTTTGATGTTGATAAATATCTGCTCACTAAAAATCCGTAAATTTCAAGCTCTCATTCATTATAATTGAAATCAATTTTTATCAATTTCTTCCTATTATTTTATTATCATCACATTAAAATACACATTTTTACAAAATTCGATTATTTAATCATTTTGACCTACTTTCGAATTTTTAATTTTTGTGGAGTTCAAATAGATATAAATTTTAGCCTCAATTGTTACGCAATGTCTTAACCGTTACGATATATGTAAAACATATCGTAACGAAAATAATAACACCAACAATCGGCACATGTAGAATTAACATTTTCACCAAATTATAAAGAAAAAAATCACCAAAAAAAGAGAGTGCGATATAATCCGAATATAGCATCAAAAAAGAGAGTGCGATATAATGCGAATACAGCACCAGAAAATGAGAATACGGTATAGTGCGAGTATAGCAGAAGAGCAGTGAGTACAAGCGGAAGAGCAGTGTAATAGTGAGCAAAATACCACTCGTATCAAGGGTAGGTTACCACTGGAGCATTCCACTTACCTACCCAATACCGACAGCGGAGCACGTTGGCAGATTACCGACAGCTGGCCCGCATGGAAATGTAAGTATTTAAAATATATGCAAAAAATATATTACCAATATATCAGGAAAATAAGTTGCATATATTTCGGATGTATGTCGTACATCTGAAATATATATGGAATACATTTGAATTGACTTACATTTTACCGTCGTAATATATCGGAAATATATGCTCAAAAGTATATATATATTGCAAAAATATATTATACTAGGGGGGCTTCGCCCCCCTGCGCGCTTCGCGCGCCAACCCCCCCCCCCCCCTGCTTCAAATTAAAAAATTGTAAACATACCGAATAAATTGTATTTAAAATAAATTTTATGAATAAAAAATCGATATATTATTGGAGAGTTATTAAGTCTAAGTTTATGGAAAAGGCAATGTGTGAACGTGAGTAGAAGTATAAATTTATTTTAATTCTTGAGTTTTCTGGTATCTGGTTAATTCCAGTGATTTTCTGTTGTGAGCAGTGTTCAAATTTCCTGTGATCATCACATGTCAAGTTTCAAACGCTACATTTCACGATCCTGTGACGTTAAAAGTTTATATTATTTTTAATCAATATTATGTTTCGTCCAATTACATCTGTGTGATATGTGCGTACTTCACCAATTTGCTCCAAAACTCCGAAATAATCTAAAACTCCCGCGAACTTTAAATTCGAAATCTTCAGAAAATGTTGAGTATGATGGATCATTTATTGCCGGCTGTGGGTTTGTAGGCAACGATGATTCATCTCTCGTTTTTTTCAGACATACGCATTCGCGACATTCTTCTTAAATCAAAGCGCTCGGTGGAAGTTGGGTGAGGATGGAAGAGAATTCCTCGGTGGAAGAGGATAAAAGATTGAAATCCAGAACATAGAGAACAATAATAGCCAATAATGATTTGTGAAATCGAATTAGAAAATGAGATTGTTACTGAAATATTTCTTTCCATACAATATTATCAATTTCGTTGGTGTCGTCAAGATTATTTTGTATTTTAAGGCCATTTGGTGATGTACATCGCGACAGAGCTACATACAATTGTCCATGGCTAAATAATGGTTTATGAATAAATAATCCTAGGTTATCGGAAGTTTGTCCTTGCGACTTATTAATAGTCATTGTGAAGGATAATGTAATATTGGAAATTGACGTCGATACAAAATAAAAGGCAATTTATCAGTTTCACTGGTTTGCAATTTAATTCTTGGAATATATACGATCTTTTTTCTGTGTTCTCCTGTCATTATCTCGATTTCTATATTACTTTTGAATAATTTAGTGATTTTTAATCTTGTACCGTTGCATAATCCGTTATTAATACTCAAATTTCTTAATAACATTGCATCTGCACCAGTTTTTAATATTAACTTATAATTTGGAAAGCTAAGTAATGTAATTGAATTTAGGTATTCTATAGGGTATTGTAATTGAACTTCCTGATCCAACTGATCACCCCCCCTTATGTGTCATAGTATCAATACCGTAATGGACGTGTTCCACGTTATCTATTTTTTAAAATATTTTTTTCATTCAATCTATCAACGTCATCGTTATGACACGCTAATATGGCTTTACTTGATAAATCTTCTTTTGAATCAATATCTGTCCCATAAATATCTTTGCATATATCATCAGATCGCCAATTATCAGGAATAAGTATTCGTTTGATTGACCCATCTCCTACTGAAAGCAACCACTCGGAATGCGTCGTGTGTGAAGTTCGCATGTTTTTCTTTAAATGCAATGTTTTGAATAGAACCCATAAATGTGAATACTTTATAGTTTGTTCAATAATTGCAGTTATATTCCCGTATTTAAGTACAGGTAGTACTCCAAAACGTCAACCCTCCAAAACGCCCCCCCCCCTCCCCCCCGAAACGTCAGCCACCTAAAACGTCAGTCCTCCAAAACGTCAGCCCTCTAAAGCGTCAGCCCTCCAAAACGTCAGCCCACCAAAGCGTCAGCCTTTTAAACCGTCAGCATCTGGAAAACGTCAGCCGACACTTTTTTATAGTATAGGAGAGAAGAGATATAGAGCATTGAAACTCTGTACATATATTAAAAATGTAAGCAGTGTAACTCGTACATATGTCGAGAATGAATTCTGCATATATATAAACTACAGTTATTTTCATAAATGCGGCCATTCGAAATATATGATAGATGTATGCAGTATGTCTACGTTCTGTTACATAAAATACATACTGGATGTATGTGAAGCAGGGATGAGCAAATTGTATTAAAAAAAAAAAGAATGAATGATTTTTCATGCATTATTTTTTTTCGCTTAAAATAATGAGTGGTTTTACACTCATCATTCATTTCGAGTTTAAATAATGAATGGTTTTCCACTCATCATTCATTTCGAGTTTAAATAATGAGTGATTTTCCACTCATCATTCATTTCGAGTTCCAATAATGAATGGTTTTCCACTCAGCATTCATTTCGAGTTTAAATAATGAGTGATTTTCCACTCATTACTTATTTCGAGTTTAAATAATGAGTGGAAAATGTAAGAATTTCAAAATAAATGACATTTTGTCGAACAATTTGGCATTTATTCGTTAGTAATAAATATTTGATCTACTACTTATTCGTAATTGCTATTTTATTATTATTAATTTATACTTGCAAGCATTCCGTCGAAAAACGATTGTACAGTGAGGACAACGTGAAACATTCTGAGTGTGCAGACCGCACAGTCGGGCCGGCAAGAGTGAACGGAGAGGGGGTGTGTATGGACGTAGCGTAAGCGTGTACCACAAGGTTACGAATGAGCGGGCCAAGTATAGCTAACTTATGATGCCTTATGATGACTTTTGATTTGTAGGACACATTTTATGTACGTAATACGATAAATTGCAAAATCCAGCATCTTATTAACAGGATTGTTACGTCCTGGCTATTTTTCTCACCTATTATTAATTTCTCACGACTTTTATTTTAATCTTTATTCTTTTCTTTATATATTAAATGCATCCAGACGCTGACCATTCGTTTGCGCCGGATGCTAATATCCGATGACTGCTAACTCATATCCGCTCGCGCTTAGACGCGTGCACCAAAATCACCGTCACACGCTTTCCACTTTTCGGGCCGTCTCACGGTCCCACTAATCCCCACCACTTCGGTTTTCTTCTCTGCTTCATTAATTAATTCATTCAGTCTTAGTTTTGTCTCCGTCTTGAATTTGTCTGCTGCTCTGAGTGAGCTCTTTTATAATCTGTTTGGCCTAACGGCACTAATCGTTAATACATTGAGATTTTGTCACAGCGATGACCATTGTTTGCCGGTGGTTAAATATAATATTAATATAAATAATTGTTCTTCGTCGTTTAAACTTAAATAATACTAAAATAATAATAATAATACATTGCGAGTTTTATGTATCTATGTGAATTATCAAATAATAAACAAAAAGTGTAATAATTCAGAATCTTCGTTTCTACGTTTAATCGGACAAGATCCCGAGTAAAATTATTTAATCTTTAAATATATATGTGTCATCCATGCGTGACGTAACATATCAATTTTTTGGTGTCAGAAGTGGGATGGTCCGAGTTCTGAATTATTACACGATTAATAATTAAAAATTAAAAAAAAAATCGTGTAATTTAAAATTGGTGAAATATTAAAACAATAATTAATTCAAATTATTAATCGATTATTAAAATCGAACTAAATAAATTATCCGGCGTCGATAATAACAAATAAAATAAAAACATTAAATAAATAAAGATTAAATAAAGAATTATTAATTCAAATAAATTAAAATCAATAAAATATTGATACGATAATTGAATTGAATTTATTAATGAATTATTAAAATCGAATTAAACATTTTATTCGCAGTATTTTCGCGATTTTTTCCGAAGTTTTTGCGAACAATCCTTTTTTTTTTACGGATATTCGCCCGTGTCCCGTACGTTTTGATGAGTTCGAATACTCTCATTTTTTTTGCGAAAAGTGCATTTATCGCGATAGAACATTTTTTTTTGCGATTCGAATCTTCTCACATTTTGAGAGTTTTTGAATCCTCAACGAACCTCTTCTCGTAGATTCCCGATCGTTTGCGAATCATCATCGAGAACAATCGAATATTACGACCGCGAGTGAATTTAAATCTATATATATACGTATATATATAGAGAGCGCGTGAAGCCTTCATTGAAGCCAGCCCCCGCAGCTATTCGAGTTGCTCCGCTCAGGCCCTTATTGGACTCAGCGGCCTTATCGCCGTACCGCTTATCTCGCGTATAACGAGGCCTCACTGGACCGCCAGCCATCACTCGGAGATATCAGCATCTACCTGTACCCCGACAAGATGGTTTACTTGCTCGCTATTATCCTCATCGTTGCTGCAGCCACGTAAGTATGATTTAATTACTATTTACATATACAATTAATAAGTGACTATAATAAAAAAAAAATGTATAACGAGAGGGATTGAGCACCCCTCCCGTTAATAAAACTCACTGTCGTTATCCGAAATAAGGTGGCACTTTAGGATAACGCAGTACAAATAAAAGAAAAATTTAAATAAAATATATATATAGAATTTTTTTTTTTGGAATTTTAAAACCGTAGGACTGGACCCGCGAGCTCATATCCTTTGTCAAAAAGAAACGAAAACCGACCGTGTACATCCAAATAAGTTTGTAGCAACTTACGCGGATTGCAGGGTATAAAATAATAAAAACACAAAAATTAAAAATTACGCATAAAAAAAATCGCGTTTCACCCCGGTTGTAAACCCGAAAACAACGCGTAAATATAAACTATTAAATTTCATCATTTCGCGTAGTTTTAATTTACCCAACCCCTCCAAAAATCGGTAGAGATTCGTGTAAAGAAAAAAAAAAAAAAACGCGCCTTGGTATTTTCATTAAAAATATATATATATATTAATATTTCTTCGACACTTTCCGGGTAAAAACCCGTAAAATCTATGGATTCCGCACTTTGCCAATTAACGACTAAGACACGCAAACCACGCATTAACCGTAAAAAATTACGGAATTACTTTAAATCCCTCCGTCGGCAAGTTCAAGAAGAATTGCGCATTCCGGAGACGACCGGATTTAAAATTTGGTTCGAGCCTCCTACCCCACCCGATTCCAATCCATTAATTATAACAGATTTCTCCACCGGGATAGAGTACCACTATAATCCTATCAACGGACAATTAATTTACTTCGTCAGTAGAATAGTACAAAGATCGCGAGACCGGGGCGTGGCCTAAGTTCCCCCTCTCCTCCCACCCCTCCTCCCTAGAGGCCCACTCTCATTGGTCCCCCACTTACCCTCTCCCTCACCCTTCGGGTATTCTCATTGGCCCTCATCCTCCCCACTTCCTCCCACCCTCCAATACCCCCACAAAGGGTGCTAGATGTGTCACGTGGTAACTCCCTACTCTGGGATCCGATGCGCGCGCCGTGTGATCTCACCCCACCGAGGCTCACCCCCCATACCTTGGCCTCCCACTCACTGGTGTACGACGCGCCACCGGTCGGGATTTCTCCGAAACCGCAGCGAGGTACAAAGATCGCTAAAATACCGTAGCCCTGTCTTCCCCCCACTCCGTTGGGCCCCCCAGCCACCGCCTGCCACCGCCTCGCCAGCGTCCGACGTGCCGCTACTCGGGACTTTTCCGAAATGCGTTGCGAGGTACAAAGATCGCTAGCATACCGTAGTCGCCGTGCCCCTACTCCGTATGGTCACCTCACAATGACGTCGGCGTGACAACCACTCACCGCCCACTTTTTTATCCTTAGATACGCAGCTGGTAGTCGGGGGTTTGAAAAATTGTTTAAATTTGGTTTTTCTTGTTTTTAACACTTTTGTTTATTTATTTATTAACCTATTGTAATACACTGATATTTAACGTTCCTTGTATAGAGGTGTGTCTAGTTTTGGTTTACTGTGGTGTGTATAGCAAGGTAGGTATGTAGAGACTTCACGGTCAAGTTTGAGATGTTGAGGCAGTTTATCGCATATAAGATGAACATAGGACCCTCAGTATTTCAACAATATTTCCTTGGAAATCGTTTGAAGCTCCCACTCGGTTAGCTCGGTTATGGATCTTTAAAACAAAATAATATTTAGGTTTTCGTTAATCGGAATAAAAATAACACTAGTAAAATTTATGTCCACTTACTTAAATATTTTCAAGTCAATTACAATATTTTTCTTTCCTTTGACGATTCGACGCGGCAACCCGAACAATTCTTGCGGGATGGTGGAGGTCCATCGATGTGGGTTCTCATATTTGACCTATTGTAGTGTAGGTAGCACGGTAAATACGAAGCTACCTCGCGGTCAGCTTTCAGATGTTCAGGTAGATTATCCCACAAAATGGGTATGTATGTGGCCCAGTGTTTGAGTAGTAGAGGCTTGGGAATATACTCGAGCTCCTCTCTGGTTAGCTTCCGAGGGTCAGTAGAGCAGTCAATCAGAAGGATACAGCCCATTTTACTCATGGTGGTGAGAAAGAGAGAGAGAGATGATTTCGTTAACAGAGTTTCTTTACGGCTGACCAACCGCAAGCCAAGTTCTATGTATATACTATATATCTTGAGTGGGAAGATTTTTAGTCGGTGGAGAGAGGGTTTCGAATGACAACACTAAGAAAATACAAGAAATTACAATTTATTCATATTTATAAATGACATCCAAATCGAGCAGTACAAGTTTGTATACATTGTTTCTTATTTCTATAACATCCGCCGCCTTTAATACTACCGTATTTGTTTTTTCTTGCATATTTCTTTTTCTGGTTAACATATTTCATTCGTTTGTAATATCGTGCAACAACACGATCATTTTTCATCTTATCTGATGAAAAATTATTGCAAAAATCAGCCAAAGTATAACCCCGAGACATATAATCAAGAAACATAAGGCAGTACTCGCCGCACACTTTAGATTTGATAGACTGTAGCGGTGTTGTATTCCACTCATAGGTTCGAGAGTTTCTGCGTAGACGGTTATGGTGTTGTTTGATGAGTGGGGGCAATCCATAACTATCGAAAAAGATGCCGTGTCCATTCTTATCAACGTATGTGGCAACCCAATGTTTGCCTGGTTGATGGTGCTCATCGGTATTTAAAACTAGCGCTGCAGGTCTAGACCAGTGTCTCGGTATGCGGTCGGCTGGGAAGACACCTTTGGTCTGAGCCGATATTTGTTGTAGAGTCTCCAGCAGCTGTAGACTGTTCATGATTCTGCCTGGTCAGTGATCGGCGTCGGCGCTGTAGCTTGTTGCGACGCCGTGGTGGGGGTGTAGGCTGGCGCTGTAGTAGATTTCTTGGCGGGCGGGGTGATGTCTGATCCCTAGTTCGGAAAAGAGCCACAATTTCGTCGTTAGCAGGCTCAGTTCCTCCGTTAAGACTTGTCTCTGGACTGCTGTATGGCGGTGTAATGTCATCCAATATATACTCTTTGCTTATTTGTATATTGCGCGAATGCCTCCTTGTTCCATTTTCTTTATTCGGTGATGCGTTGTTCGTAGTCGTTGATGACTCTGCCGGCTTCTTTTTGATCGGCGTTGACGTGGCGAGCGGTTGAGAATAAATCGGGCTAACACAGTTGAGATCACGAAAGTTAAGCCACGAACGTATTTTAGCCACGTTGTTTAAGGCACAGATTGCTCGATCTTCTTTTAACATACCGTGATGAACACAAAACGTATTATTGACAGGCATGTTTTTGAACGACGGGCCTTCAAACTCCTCGAGATTAATAATTTCGCGTCCCAGCACATCACGTAAAAGCTCAGCTTTCTGTACCCCGCGCGTGTAAATGCGTAAAATATTCCTACACACAGCTCGCAGGTTAGCGTAAACTTTTCTCAACGGTGTATCGCCGTCGATCCATTCCAAGCCGTGATGATAGCACGTTAGATTATTGTTGCTTGTCCGCACGCGTTTCGGTAGTTCACCAAAGTCGTATGGTGGTTCAACAAGCCAATGTCCATAGTAATCGTTATCCGTTGACATTACAGCTATTTCTTTCGGTAGAAATTCTCCTACTGCACCAAAGAGTGCTTGAACATCTACTATAACGGCCATAGCTAGAGTTTTCTAAGACTGATGCCATCAGTGTTTTCGAGAGCGGTTTAAATACCACTTCCACCACCATCACCGCCGTGGACGCTGCTGGCGCCCGCGTGGATGCTGCGGTCCAGCTCACGCACTAAAGTCCGTAATAACCTGTCGCGTGGAGTCTATCTCTATAACGTTATCGTACTCTGCATAAACAATACAATTCAATGTTGACGTCAAGGCATGGTTGAAGCGTACTTCGATTCTTACACTGCCGTGTCTCACGAGATTCCAGTGGCTGAAGCAACCGGCTGATAAGTCTGGTGTTAAATCAAAGGCATACAGACAGTAACCTTTAGGGAAATCGTCCCTGCTTATGTCTATGCCGGTGTTTTGTAAATGTATACCTGTGCCGGCAAACAGAGTCTGGTAGCTCTGAACCCAGGTACTATTGTCGCCAAACTCAGGTTGTAAAGGCTTGCTAGGTACCTGTTGTCCATCCACGTACAGAGAAAGGAAGTTTATTGAATGATGATGAAAGTTAAAAGGATTTAGTATTCTGCTACCGTTGAATGCTCGGTTATTCACAAAGCCGAGAATTATTCGTTTAGGTAATTGCCCGAGAATAACATTATCAAGAGTATCTCCCATAATGCCACCATGCATGGTAAAAGCTTTAACTTCCACACGTGTTATTGGATACTTGGCCGTAGTTTTGGCGAGCATTTTTGCATGTGCAATCAAGATGCTTGGAGCGATTTTCGCTCTACGCACAAGTAGAGTAGCCTCGGTGATTTCTATTTTGTGCGTGACTCCTTGTGTAGGTGTTTCCAAGAGACAAAAATCGTCCTTTGATCGTACCAATCGCAGACGAACTTCTACACCGTTTATGAGAAATTTATCTTGATTGAAAACATCACAATGAAGATGACCAATCATATCCACAGTTTTTCCATTCTTTATGAATCTTTCGCGCATAATACACCCTCTATTATTTCGGGCACTGTCGTCGGGTAGAGAATCAAACGTTCCAGGATCGTCGTTGTACCATAAAGCAGTGATGAGATGTGATTCTTTCGCTGCAGGTCCGTAATTTAGTAGAGTTTCAATGTATGCTCTGTACGGGTAGGCATTATTAGGAGGCGCCACGAGTTTCTGATTGAAATACACATCAACTTGATTGAAAAGACTGTGCAAGAAATTATTAACAGGAGCCACTTGATATTTCGATTCACCACTAGCTCTAACTTTAACTTTTACAGAGATCATTGTGTGGGCAAGATCGAGGTATTCTTCCCCGTGGCCAGGTATAACAAACTCCAAGGGTCCGTCGTCCGTGAGGGACGAAACCGGCTTGTAGTGAATCCATTGCGAGTTTTCTATAGCTGTCTGTGTTGGTGGTAGCGTGAATAAGTCAAGCTCCGACTTCATGCACTCGCAAGAATGTGAGTGTAAGAAAGACATTTTTTTTTAGCTGGTTCCAAAAATATCGCTTGCTTTGCGTTTCCTTGTCTACTATGAAACCACCCGGTACAATCCCGCGACACGTGACGGTGGTCTATTTGTAGAGTATGTTAATACCTTTTTAAAAATAAAGCAAGAGTCGAGTGGTTGGCCACATCACTGCGTCGACGAGTCGTCCCGCGAGCGTTACATCGACGATTACGAAGGCGCTGAAGGAATACGGTTAGACGCCTCGCGAATAACTAAGAATTCCGGATTGCGTTCGGTGGCCAAACTATGCCTCAACTCGTTCTGGGGAAAGTTTGGTCAACGGGATAATATGATGCGGACTGAGATTGTAAAATCGCGTGAACAACTGCTCGCCCTTCTGTATGATAGCGCTAAGGAGGTTAATCGTCTACTACCAATCAACGACGACGTTATGTATATCAATTGGCAATCGCGTGAGGAAGCCGTTGTAGCGAATCCAATGATAAACGTTGTAATAGCAGCGTTTACAACGGCTCAAGCGCGACTCAAACTTTATAGCTATCTCGAGCGTTTAGATCGCCGAGTTTTGTATTATGATACAGACTCGGTTATCTATACGAATTCCGGCTCACCCGATGAATGGTCTCCGCCACTAGGCGATCTTCTCGGCGACATGACAAACGAGTTGTCGTCCGAAGGCGAGAATGCCTATATCAATTGCTTTGTCTCGGGTGGGCCGAAATTTTACGGCTACACTGTGGTTACAAGTGAGGATCCTCAAACTGTTGTAAATACTGTTTGCAAGGTTAAGGGTATTAGCTTGAACTATGCCAACTCGAGGCTAATAAACTTTGAGTCAATTAGGGAGTTAATTTTAGCCGATTTACCGTGCGACAACGATGAATCTATACGTCTACGTTTCTCCTCAATTCAGCGAACACCACATCACAATGTAATAACCCGAACAATGTACAAGACTTGTCGTGTGGTGTGTCGCAAGAGGAGACACGTAACCCATAGATTGTCGTTACCGTTCGGATATAAAAACTAATTTTAAGTGTAGGTTAAGTTAGTATAATTTGTAAATAAAAATTAAATCAGCATTGACAAAAAAACAAAACGTATATATTTTACTTGTAAAATATTTTTATACCGTTTTGTTTTTATTTATGTATATATATTTTTTTGTAAAAATGTTTGCTACTAGAAATAAACTAATTTTAAGTATAGGGTAAGCTAGTTTTTAGTTTGTAAATTTAAAAAAATTATTTAAATAAACAATAACAAAAAACCAAACGTATATATTTTAGATGTAAAATATTTTTATACTGTTTGGTTTTTATATACTCGTGTGCGTAAAAATGTAAAATGTAAAAATGTTTGATACCAAAAATAAATTTAAGTTGAGTTGTAGTTACGTTTTAAATTTTTTAAAACTTGTAATAACGAAAAGAAACGTATATATTTTACGTGTAAAATATTTTTATACTGTTTTGTTTTTATTTATTTATTAGCGTATATGGTTTTGTAAAAAAAAAAAAAAAAAAAAAAAAATTTGTCATACAAAAATAAATTGAAATTTTTTTCGTAAAAGATATTGATAAAATACTATTTTTGTAATATTAAAGTGTTTGAGTGTTTTAATAAAAAATAAATAAAAATTTAACTATTTGTGTACACCCTTTTTATTATCCTTCACTTAGGCTAATGAACATGCGCGTAAGGAAGCTTATTCGTGCGCATGTGCCACTGCGGTTAAATAAGTTTTTCGACACGCGCACACGTTAATAAGCTTATGAACGTGCGAGCGTGTGTCTGTATAAGCTGAACACCGCTCGCGCGCGCACGTCGAATAAGCTAGTAACGACGTGCGGGGCTGCTGGTAGAGAGTTTCGAAGAACGTGTGTGAATGAAGTGTGCGAAAGGACACACCTCTCAGTGAAATCGAATATATTCGCAAAAAAAAAGTGCCAGTATCCATCCCTGGAGGAAGGAGAGCCTACGGGCATCATATGTTTTTATAATTTACGCATCTGCCTCATTTTTACCTCATTAACTCGTTTATTCATACTTTTTCCACCACATAACCTCACTTTATTTCCCGCCCTTGACAGGCCTCTCGAAAAATCCGAGCATGAGCTCGCACGATTCATTCGCAGGCGGGGGCAGGCCCCCGGACGACTACCCAGACGATCTCGTTGACCCTGGAGGCATGGACATCGACAGCCAAGATGTTTTGAAGAGAGTTCGAGACCTCAATAATGAGGCATATCCTGAAACCAACTCTCCGAAGCGCTCGTGTGGACGGGATGGCGATAACAACAGGATCGAAAAAACTGACTGGCAAACAAAGGGCGCAATCCGAAAAACAAAGACACAAACCGCAGGCGTTCAGCAACAGCAACCTCAAATTGTACCCGACGATCTTCCAAAGAAATCGATCCCAGACAAGTTCCTCAAAAATAGGTATCCACCCCATAGCTGTGGTCCTTTCGTAGTTTTGATTCGTCCAGAAGTAATTGATAAGAAGGTAACCCCCAGACTCAATGCCACTCGCATAGGGAAAATTCTTAGCCCTAGGTTCTCAAATCAACAGCTATTAAGCGTAGTCAGATCAGGCAAATACCAGGTTACAGTCGAATTCAGTTCCCCTCAGCTCGCAAACGACCTCCTAATTTTTCCTGCCCTCAAGGAAAAGAAACTGACTGCTTTCATTCCGGAATCATCTCTTTCTTGCGAAGGCATTATTCGAGGGGTCCCTACTGACATCTCGATCGAAGAACTTCTACTGCACGCTGAATCAGATGTTCAGATCCTCGACGCGAAACGTCAAACTCGTAGAATCTCTAAAAATGGTACGACCGAACCGATCGCTACCCAGTCAGTCTACCTGAAATTCGAAGGCAAAATCAGACCCGACTACCTGATTCTCTACCAGTGTCGCCACCCTGTAGATGTATGGTATCACCCCGTAGTTATTTTCTTCAACTGCTTCATCTACAATCACGTCGCAAGCCAGTGCAAAAGCCAATCAAAATGCATCCACTGCGGAAACAAAAAACACCCTGCAGGCGAGGCCTGCCCACTCGAGGGTCAACCTCCCTGCTGCGCTAACTGCAAAGCCGACCATCTTCCGACTAACAAAAATTGTCCTGCCTACACACACGAAAAAACAATTAAAGAAATTGCTGCTGAACGTGGCATTCCGCTCATCGAAGCGAGGAGACTAATCTCAGGACCTGTCACCCCCAATCCCCCTCGTTCGTCGTTCACGCGATCGGACAAGAACTTCCCTCCTCTTCCGGTCCATTCTGGACCCTCTCCCATCCAGGCTCCTTTCCCACTCCTCCCGGGTCCCCTACCCATCCACATCCCTCCGTCTTCGAACGTTTCGTCCCGGAATCCGACACCTCCATCAGTATTTGACACGAGACCAATCTCTTCCAGGATCCCTCCTCAACAACAGCTTCCGAAACGCCATCCTCAAACTCAAACTCATCTCAGAACGCCAAACTCCATCCTAGCTACACGTGCTGCTCACTCCCAATCACTTCTCGCTCCAAACGGTCGCCTCCCGAGCAACTACTTTGCACCCGATGGCTGCGCCTTCAACTACCCAACCCAAGGACCCCAAGGGGCAATCCAGCACCCCCCACCACCACCGCCGTCTAACGCTCACCATTTGACTTCAACCAACCCCCCGGAAGCAGCCCAGCACATCATCTCGACCCTTCTTCGACTTATTTTAGAGCAACTCACACCTGCCCTATCCTCTCTCGGATTGTCAGACAAACTCTCCTCAGTAGTGGAAACGCTTAGCACTCTTATGGATTCTTTCCAATCTCAAACCCTCGCCCACAATGGCAGTGGATAAATCGCTGAAGATTCTGCAGTGGAACTGTCGTAGCGTTAATAATAAACTTGGTCTTCTGACCCAAATAGCTTCCGAATACGATATTATAATGCTATGTGAAACTTGGCTCCTTCCCTTCGCTTCTTTCAAGATCCCCGACTTTAATATTATTCTAGAAAATCGGACCCACCGCAGAGGTGGTGGTCTAGCCATCTGCCTCAAAACAGATATTCCTTTCACCCAACTGAAAACCACTCTTCATATACCAGACTTCTTAGAAACCCTCTCTATTTCTATTCCATCTTCCTACGGACCCTTAACGATAGTCTCTCTTTACAGACCCCCAACCACGAACCAACATCTCAACAAACACGACTGGCAGCGCTTTTTTAATTCATTAGACCTTTCAGGTAATGTTCTTATAGCAGGTGACTTCAACAGCCATCACACTTCCTGGGGTTGTTCAAAAAATTGCCCTTCGGGGGCCTCCTTGTATGATGTCCTAACGGCCTACAACCTTGCGTGTTTTAATAATGGCTCTCCCACGTTCGACAACCCTACGACTAACTCTATTTCAGCTATCGACCTTTCTTTGCTTTCGCCAAACTTGTTAACCATGTGCACATGGAGGGTGGAGGAGGACTCGCTCACTAGCGACCACTTTCCCATCTCCATGTCGCTCGGTATACCTGTTTCCACTACTTTTTTCACCTCCCACCGATTTCCAACAAAAAAAATAGATTGGAATGCGTTCAAGTCATTCTTAGACCCCATTGCTCCCACTCTTTCTGATCCTTCTCCCCTAACCCAATACAAAAATATCACAAACTCCATTGAAGACGCTATTTCTCATTCTTGTCCAATAAATACTAACCATCCACCTCAGTCAAGAAAATTCAAATCCAGAACGGCCATTTGGTGGGATGAGGATTGTGAAAAGGCGAAAAAAGACCGAAAAGAAGCCTGGGCGTCCTTCAGACGACAAAAAAACTTGGAAAACCTTATTGCTGCAAAAAAATTAGATGCTATTGCTAAAAAAGTCTTTAAAAAAGCTAAGAGAAATTCATGGAAACGCTACACAGCATCACTAGACTTTCGTACTTCCAGCAAACTAGTTTGGTCAAAAATCAAACGGTTCCGTAACCGAAATATTCCGGATCCTGATACTCATCCCATGAACACAGCTACCATCGAAAAAATGATTAATCTTATCCCCTCCATCTGTCCTCCCTCGTGCTTTCTTCCGAACTTTCCAAATTACTTCTATCACAATGCTAAACTTACTTCCCCTTTCACGATAACAGAACTCAAAAATTCAATTCGCAAAGGTAAACTCAACTCATCTCCTGGTCTCGACAAAATTGATTTTAATATTATTTCAAATCTCCCCAACTCCATGCTCACACTCATTTTGGACACTTTTAACAGTTTTTTTGCTAATGGGTTATTTCCGGAATCTTGGAACGAGTTTCTCGTATTTCTCATTCCCAAATCAACCCCGGGAAAATTTCGACCTATTTCCCTAGCCTCCTGCCTTCTTAAGCTCATGGAGAGACTTATTCACTCTAGGATGGTTCAGTGGCTTGAAAGCAACTCTCTTCTTTCCAATTCCCTATATGGCTTCCGAAAATCTAGATCATGCTCTGATAACCTATCGATTCTTACAACCGAAATGTATACTGGGTTTGTTCAGGGTGAATACACCGCCTGCGTGTTCCTTGACATTGCCGCTGCTTTTGACAATGTTGATCCAAATATCCTCGTCCACGATCTTCGTGATTTAAAATTACCTTGGCACTATTGTAAATTCATCTATAATCTAACATCTGCAAAATCCCTTTTCTTTAAAATTGCAGGACAAATGCACGGCCCGTTTGTCTCGTACAGGGGGGTCCCCCAAGGATGCATCCTCAGCCCGATCCTCTACAACCTTTACACCAATAAATTAGACTCGCATTTACACGAAAATAGCACCTGCCTTCAATTTGCTGACGATGTAGTAATTTTTTCTAGATCTAAAGACCTTAATGACGCAATTGCTTCAGTTCAACAGAGCCTAAATAACATCTCATTATACCTCCGTAACAGGAACCTCACATTAGAACCTTCCAAATCCAAACTTATTATCTTCTCTCGCAAACAATTTGATCCACTTGAACCATCCGTTCAAATTGACTCCACCCGTGTACCCGCGTGTCTTGAAACGAGATTTCTTGGACTTACATTCGATTTTAAACTCTCCTGGAAAAGTCACTTCAACAATCTCCTCTCTAAATGTAAGAATACTTTAAACATCATAAGGTGTCTGCGGTCTACTTGGTGGGGCGCTGATCCTTCATCTCTTCTAACAATCTATAGAGCCCTTATCCGCAGTGCAATCGAATATGGGGCGATGACCCTTCCAATTAAAGATTTCTCCCTTTTCTCAAAAATTGAAGTAGTCCAACGCACAGCTATCAGGCTTTCGCTTGGCTACCGTAATTCCACTCCGAACAATCTGGTTATGGCAGAGGCATGCGAGCCTATCCTCAAATATCGTCTACAATTTCTCGCAAATAAATATTTCCTGAAGACTCTTGCGTCAACTAACCATCCTCTCCTTCAGTCTATCCCCCAACTCATTCAATCTTTGCGCGACTCTCGCAACTTTCAACATCTCTTCGATTTGCCTCTTGTTTATGCCTTTCTTAATCTTAATCATTTTGAAAACCAAATCTATCGTTCCTCTTATCCTCCCATTTATAAAATTATACCTGCCACTCATCTTCCATCCTCAATTATAGATATTAAATCTGGCAAAGAAATTCAACAATCCGCTGATCCTCCGGCATCTTTCAGTGAGATTTTTAGCTCGAAACTACAGGAAGCCACTGCTTTTTACACCGATGGTTCTAAATCTGGGGAAGAAAACCCAGTTGGTCTCGCTATCTCTTGCCCATCACTCTCGTTATTTTGGAAATATAAAATCTCAGCTCACGCCTCAGTTTTTTCTGCAGAGGCCCTTGCGCTTCTACTGGCGATCAAATACATTTCTGAAAATAAAATCTCTCCCTCATACATTTTCTCGGACTCTCTTAGTGCCTTGCAAGCAATTCTTTCGCCAACTCTATCAAACAGCTGTTCCCCCACCATAATCGAAGCTCACCAAGTTCTCACCTCTCTTCTCTCTGAAAACCTCGTAGTTAATCTTATATGGATACCAGGCCATGCAGGTATTCCGGGCAACGAATCTGCTGATTCTTTGGCGAAGTCCGCTATCATTGATGGCACGGAACACAATCTTCTTTTACCTCCCTCTGAGTTTTATCCTCTAGTTAAAAAAAAATGTTTCTCCTCCACAAATCGCAATTTAATCCAAATGAGCACACTTAAAGGCACCCTATTTTTTCAAAACTTCTTCTCTCCTTCCAATAAAACGTGGTTCCAGGATCTTAAGCGTCTGGATAGGAATTCCATCGTCACCTTTTGCCGTATGCGTTCAATCCACTACGACTTAGCCGCCAGTTTGTATAGAAAAAATATAGTCGACTCGCCATCCTGTTCATGCGGTTTCGAATCCGAGGATCTTAACCATGTGTTCTGGGCTTGCCCCCGCTTCGACTCTCAGCGAACAAACTTATCTCGCTCTCTAAACGCTTTAAAAATCTTCCCACCCTATAACATTGAATCTCTTATAGCAAACCCTTCACCACGAATCATCCATATAATCATGCTTTTTCTAAACAAGTGTAAACTCTCATTTTAATCTTCCGCATTTTTTGTCCAGCTCTACTATTCTATTTTACCGACTTAGCGGACTTTCTCCGCCTCCAGTTCTAATGGGAGCGACACCGCCTAGCTACTAGTAGCGGCGGTTCCGCTCCCACATTTGTATGTTACAGATATTCCTACTGAAGTTACGAAACTCTCAAAAACTATGTAGTCCATGGCCGTATGGTTCAATTTACCCAGAGTAAGAACCAGAGCCAGCACCAATCAGAAGAAGAAGAAGAAGACGACGACGTGCGGGTCCGCCGCCGCCGCCGCCGCCCGGAGTGTATAAGCTTATTTTGCAGTAAATTATCGCTGGGTATAAGAATTTGCGTAGTTTTTTCAATTAAAATCATGGACGTTAGATGGAAACATCCGTGGACATCACTCGTATGTGGTCCTACAGGGTGCGGAAAAACTGTTTTCGTACGAAAACTTCTTAAATATCTACATGATATGAGTAATGTTGTTTTTGATAGAATCATATTTTATTATGGGGATACGTTAGATCGTGATACGCGTGCGCTCCATATCGATGCTAAAAATCCGAAAATTGAATTTAACCAAGGATTGCCTCAAGCGGTAGACTATTCCAATGATAATAATTTGAAAAAACTTATTATTATCGATGATTTGATGCGAGAATCGTCAAATAACACAATCGTGGACTTGTTTACAAAAGGTAGCCATCACAAAAATATAAGCGTTATATTTATTACACAAAATATTTTTCATCAGGGTCATGATGAGACTATCGAAGGATTTTTTTATCCAGAAGAGTTGACACGTGTACACGAGAATCGTATGAAGAAAGATCAGGAATTTAAAATCAATCAAATTTTACAAACAAAAGGACGCGGTGCTAATAAACAAATACTCGTAAGCTGGGTGGACTATCCTGCAAAATTTAACTCGTGGATACCAGCATCCGAAGTCCGAGACATTACGTGAAACATGCATAATGATGATGATAATTTTTTTATCGTGCTGCCAAGCAACAGCAGCATGAAATACTTCCCGGAAAATACAACAACGCGTTTCACCACTCAACTTCAGCGTGAAATAAGTTTGAAAGGACAATGGGCTGTAGGATTGACGGAGATTCATGTACCATGCACGATGACTCATCTGCAGGAATCCGAGACGGAAATCGGATGGACACCGTGCGGCTCTGACACACCGATGGCTCGTAAAATCCCACACGGTGTATACACGAGTTACGATCAGATTGTTCATCATATAAATAAATTAAAAGGTTTAAAGGAGGCTGGAGTACAAATTGTTAATGCGGTGTGACGGGCTCCTCGCACCAGTATTTCGGAGACTGGGGGAGGGGCAGCCGACCAAATATAACGACGCCCAAATGTTCGTTAATGCACAATTTTTATGCGAAATATTTTCACGCACTTTCACTTATTTTACGTTTCTCCTTTTTGCTGGGCGCCAGGCCACCTATTATAATACCCGATAGCCGGGGTAAATTGGTGATGATACCTTTCTTATCTCTTCTTGCCGACTAGCTGGAAAGGGGTGCAGTTCGGGGACATGCAAGCAAAATTAATACGCGAACACGGTATCTCTAATAAACAAAATAACAAAACTCTACTTTATTCGATAATTATAAGCTCAAACAATTAACAAAAATATATTACAGTTCCTTTGACTCGAGTCCGACAGTTATCGCGAGATAAATACGCAATCGATTAGAACGCGGAGTCTCTGATCTGGCTACACGCCAGTTAAGCCGGTAGTACCGAGGAAAACGAATCTACAGTGCACGGACAGGAGTTAAGAATGGTGCACCACGTGCGCCTACCTTTTTCTTTCGTTTCTCGCTGCTCGTTAGATCGTCCCTGGGCCTCTCTCCACGGCTAGACTCGCTTCGCTCGAGATCCTGCTCGAACACGTTAATAATCTCGATATCTCGACTCTTCTCTACTCTGTCTTACGAATTCTTCCACTCGTTATGGACAGTCCTTTCTATTCCCTGAATTCTATGACTAGCTACTGAGACGATCAATTTCACACTCTGAATTCTACAACTCGTTAGGAGACGGTCTATTTCACACTATCTACTTCTTCCCTAAACTCGAGCGCTCTGCCGGGTAACGCGTGCCACGGACGCCCGGGGTGGGGGTCACGGACCCGCTATCGATCGACTTCGTCGATCGTCGCGTTGTTCCGCGTTCTTTCTCCCTCTATCCATCCTCGTTCGTCTCTAGCGTCTCCCGGGGCTGTCGCTCTCCTTCCAAGAATCCTATAAGTGTAATATTCACGGCAGTCGAACGTTCGTACAATGTGCCGATGCTTGACGACGAGAAGCGATTCGGTTGCTACGCTGATTTTCGGGCAGCCTCGGTGCACGAGCACTCTAGGCCTAGCGCGTTGATGCGAACGTGTTCTAACGCCTCGTCACATCCCCCCACTAGGCCAGACCTCTCGCTCTAACGCGAGGTAGGCTCACGCCGATACACCACTGCAACGCGCTATGCTGCAGAATCGCTCCTCGGTCATCGCTCGATTTTTCCTCCACCGCAAAAATGCACCTAAGAGAATTCCCATCACAACACATACCAATCAAAATTATTGTTTTATTTAAATTCCAAACTTAATATTATTCTTCGGCCGTGCCGTCGGTCGCGGACCACGCCGGTACAAAAAAAATTATAAAAATAGAAAATTAAGCAAAAACATAAAGATTTTTTTTTTCATTCAACTAATAATATTTATGGCGGATAATTCGCTCCGCTCTAGCGTCTTACTGCTTCCAAACAAAAATTATAATGGTGATAACATAAACAGTTTTTTTCTTTTTTTTTTTTCCAAATGAACACCTTCCAAAAAAAACAAATTAATAATCTGCAAAAAAATAAAGTGGTTCCATCTCGGTTCTTTTTCAAAATTAATTCCTTAGCTTAATGAGGCTCTTTGGCACTTTGTTTCTTGAGTCTACACTGGTAGAAAACACGCTACAATGAGACAGCATCTCATAAGAATTTGAGGAAAAATTTTCTTACTATTTAAATATCTCAATTGACATTATTTTTGAGCAGTCGAGCGTTCTGGATTTGGCACATTACTTACTAATTTCAGATCTTTGACATGCCATCTCCCTGCAGGTCGGCCGTCTGGATCGGCTAACTCTACTACGCTCGGCGACACGACTCTCACGACTTCGAACGGTCCGGCGTACTTTTTCGCGAATTTCGAGGTCATATTATTTGCGGCTTTTGACAATACGCGGTATCTTCGATATACTCGGTCCCCTGCATGCAGCGGCACATCTCGTCTTCGCCTATTGTAATACGCGGCCTGTTTCTCCGAAGCTTCACGGATTTTATTTGTCACGAGATTGCGTGTTGCGTGAGTTTTACTGCTATACCGAAATCTTGTGGCATTGTGGGAAATATTCGTGCTTTTAAATCATCTTAACGTTCCGACTGGCTGGCAACGGGCCCTTGTAAACCAAAACAAACGCCGAGCGTCGCGAGCTCATCGCTCGAACGTACGATCGGGTGTTCTATCCCTACTTCGTCTAACGACCACGTGCCGCGCTTGCCGTACACATTAACACCGAATAATTGAATAAAATCCTTTCCCAACAAACAATTCGACTTTAATTGACGAACGATTATCGAAGGAAACCATTTCTGAATACCATCAAGCTCGATCGGGAATAATGCTTCTCCGAGAACTCGTTCCGGCATACCGTTTGCCATCGTTACGTAATCGTTTTTATTTTCGGGATAACTTTTGTGAGGCAATCCAAGCTCTCTCACAATTTCTCCCCCCACGCGACCGAAAACCGAGATAGTTGCACCCGTGTCAAGTAGCGCTTCGAGTACTCTACCACCGATAAGTAATTCCACAAAAATTCGTATTCGTCCTCTCTCGCGCTGCCACTCCTCTGGTGGTGGGGGAAACGAATCGAAGAAATTTATGTACTCGGGCAGGCTCGTCTCGAACGCGGTCTCGTTATCACGATGCTCTATTTTATTTACGTTTTCGCGCGCGGTGTCACGTATCTCGTTCGCGTGAGTCGCGGCCTCATCTCTACCGGTCTCTAACGCGTCATAAATCGCGACATTTTCTCGATTACTCTAAAATCATTATCATCTTCAAATTCATCTGAACTATACCGATCCAGCGTCCAAATACCAGTCGACCTGTAAGGAGACTTACCTGTTTCGACTTCCTCGACTCGTGCTGAAAAAGAAGTACACGGAATGCTCGACGTACTCGCGCTTACAATTACGCGATTATTTACATTCGGGCCCTCGACGTGAACTGCACCCGGGAAGGATTTAGGGAGGGGATCGATCGGTAGAGGCACATCGCTGGATCCTCTTCGTGATTCTTGCGGGGGTTTGTTTATTCGGTGCGCTGGCTGTCCCGCGGCTGCCAGTTCCGACTTACGTTTTTTGATAACGCACAGACGCATGTTGCACGGTCAACACCTTTGCTGCCGCACGCTGTGCACAACAACACTCGGGGATTGGTACAATATCTCCCGAAGTGGCCAACTTCACCGCAGTTTAAACAAAAGGGTCCTCCGTAGGAGCCTTGTGGGCCTCGAGGCGGAGCTTGGCGATTCTTTCTAGCCTGCTCAGCGCGGTCCGCTTGCGTGCGTCCGTCGCTGCTGTTTCCCCCTCTCGGTTGCTGTCTAGCTGGCTGCTGCTGCTGCTGCTGTCCGTTTCTTGGTGCGGGCTGCGGCGCGGCGGCTTGCGGTGGTCGCGGCGCGGCGACACGAGCGTACGTTGGTGGTGCTGCCGCTGTCTCTATTTCGGCAGTCTCGTTACTCCCACCCTTACGCTTTCCTTTTCCTCGTCGCTTTGGCGCGGCGGGCTCCACTGCATCAGCTGACTCGCTTTCCACAGCGTTAATTCTCGGCTGCTGCGCTCTATACTGCGGGCGCGCTGCCGGCTTCGGCGTATTGCCGGTCTTTATTGTCGCGGTTGGTTTTCCGACCCATGCGAACTCCTTAGCCAGCGACTCGTTGCGGCTCGGCGGAGGGCGTCGAGCCGCTGCTCTCGCCCATCTCTGCTCAATCCGCGTCGTCTGCTGCACAAGCTCTGCGTATGTTCGGAAATCTTCTCTCTCGACTCTGTCCCAGTACTCCGGACGAAGGCCAGCGTATGCTTGATTCAATTGATGTCGCACGCTCTTCCGCTTTCTTAGTCGATTATATAACCCCTGGATGCAGATTAAATAATCTTTGGCGGATTCTCCTTCTCCTTGTGTCCTTTTCCTGATATCTTCTCTCAGGCCTTGTTGTTTCCGATCGACACTGAACCACGCGCGGAAATCTACGACGAAATCGTGCCACGATTGCCAATATACGCGATTGGATCTGTACCACTGTATAGCTCGTCCTTTCAACACTTCTGGGAGCACGTGCAATCGTTCTTCGCGCTGGATATCGGAAGAGATAATTTTCTCCCTCATCTGTTCCAGAAATTCTTCACAGCCGAAGTCATCCTCTCCCGTGAAGGTCAATCTCCACTTCCGTGATACCTCACCAATGTCACGCTCGCGTGGTGCTCGGTGATTTCTGCGCGGGGATCTGACTGGCGCGCGCTCGTCATGTCGTCTGCGACGCGCTCCTCGTCCCTCTACAGTGTGCCACGTGCTATTGTCTGTCTCACTGGCACTATCACTGGTCACCGAGTCTAGTGTCGTCTCGCTCTCTTGCGACGTCGTCGAATCACTGCACGAGTCTTCGCTTAGCCCGTGTATTGCATATTTTCGTCCTGCGCCCCGAGAGCGGTGATTCTTTGAGTGTCTGTCTCTCCTTTTTTTCAGCTCCTTCTCACTGTCAGTCCGATCACTGTTTTTGCGGGGTGTAGGCTGATGAGATTTTCTCCGATCAGCTGTGCCGGTTTGCGTCTCCTCTGGCACGTCCTTGCGGACTCTTCGCGAGGTCTCGCCACGGCGCAGCGTCACGTTTGCACTTTTTCCAATGCGCTGAAAATTCAAATCATCAGCACCGTCCCAATCCGCGTGTATCACTCGACGCGGTGCCTTGATGGGAGGGGTTTTCCTGTGGTTCCTACCCTCTCTCTCATCCACACGCTTTTTCCCGATAGCGCCTCGTGACCGATCAGCAGGGCTTTCTGGTCGTGAACTCCCCGGATCTCGTTGTGCAGTCCTCACAAACCGACTTAATTGATTTCGGTCGACGGCTGGCACACCTGATGGTTCTTGGAGTAGAGCGCGGAGGGTTTCACGCACTCTCGAGATGTTCATCTCGTCCACCATTGCGAGTTCGGGTGTTCCCAGTTGTTCGAATTCTGGTTTCTTATCTTTGTCTCCCCATTCAACGTCAGTGACGCCACATTCACGGAGCTCGAGTCTTCTTAATCTGTCTCGTATTTCATTATTCTCCCCTTCTTCACTGGCATTGGATTGTCTGAGAAGTCGACGCACATTCTTTATCGGCAATGCATCTATCCAGTGCGTACGGTCGATCATCCGTTGTCGTCGCTCGCGCACGTCATCACCTGTCACTTCACTTTCGTGCTTACTCGAGTAGGGGGTTGTTCTCACGGAATTACCCTCAGCCATTATTTCTCTACTTATTTATCACGACACTTATTTATTCCAAGAGTCCTCGAAAGCTTCGAGCTTCCTTCGCGAAACGAGCGGTAATAAAATTTCTATTTAATAGTCTCTCTTTTTTTTTTTTTTTTTTGTTACACGCACTTTCGCCCGAAGGTGTCGAGAGCGCTCGATTCGATGTCCACGCGCTGTTTATATCGCGGTCACTCGATCGGCTCGATCTACGAAGACAATTATTATTTCTCTCGAAATTATACACGCGATTCGATTCGTCTTGAAATATTCACGAGAGTTAATTTTTTTCACGCACAGTCGTTTCAAAGTTTCGAGAGGGTCACTCAAGTGGTCTGACGCGGTGTTTACGTTTTTTTTTCCACTATAGCACTAACGTGGCTCGAGCTCGACTCGGTTTCACTGTACTCGAACAAAGGTCTATCTATCGTTTCTCGTCAAGAGGAATGTCTCGTCTCTTTCTATCTTTCGCCACTTTGTCGGGAATTTAGAAATATTCTTCGAGCTATATTTTTTCCGTATGGTTTCGCGTTCGGGCCCTTCGAACGGGCTCTACCGAGTATCAACGCGCGATGTTTACACTTTTTCTATCACTTGTCGACGCGCGGACTCTCGGGAGCCTCTCGCTCGGCTCAGCGATACACTACACACACGAATTGTATTCCGAGTATCTCGAGACAAAGGAATTTTGTTCACTTGCTGTTTGAATATTAATTTCGCGAGAATTTTCCGAAATTTCTTGCCTCTGCCCCACGTTGGCGCGCCAAAAATTGCGACGGGCTCCTCGCACCAGTATTTCGGAGACTGGGGGAGGGGCAGCCGACCAAATATAACGACGCCCAAATGTTCGTTAATGCACAATTTTTATGCGAAATATTTTCACGCACTTTCACTTATTTTACGTTTCTCCTTTTTGCTGGGCGCCAGGCCACCTATTATAATACCCGATAGCCGGGGTAAATTGGTGATGATACCTTTCTTATCTCTTCTTGCCGACTAGCTGGAAAGGGGTGCAGTTCGGGGACATGCAAGCAAAATTAATACGCGAACACGGTATCTCTAATAAACAAAATAACAAAACTCTACTTTATTCGATAATTATAAGCTCAAACAATTAACAAAAATATATTACAGTTCCTTTGACTCAAGTCCGACAGTTATCGCGAGATAAATACGCAATCGATTAGAACGCGGAGTCTCTGATCTGGCTACACGCCAGTTAAGCCGGTAGTACCGAGGAAAACGAATCTACAGTGCACGGACAGGAGTTAAGAATGGTGCACCACGTGCGCCTACCTTTTTCTTTCGTTTCTCGCTGCTCGTTAGATCGTCCCTGGGCCTCTCTCCACGGCTAGACTCGCTTCGCTCGAGATCCTGCTCGAACACGTTAATAATCTCGATATCTCGACTCTTCTCTACTCTGTCTTACGAATTCTTCCACTCGTTATGGACAGTCCTTTCTATTCCCTGAATTCTGTGACTAGCTACTGAGACGATCAATTTCACACTCTGAATTCTACAACTCGTTAGGAGACGGTCTATTTCACACTATCTACTTCTTCCCTAAACTCGAGCGCTCTGCCGGGTAACGCGTGCCACGGACGCCCGGGGTGGGGGTCACGGACCCGCTATCGATCGACTTCGTCGATCGTCGCGTTGTTCCGCGTTCTTTCTCCCTCTATCCATCCTCGTTCGTCTCTAGCGTCTCCCGGGGCTGTCGCTCTCCTTCCAAGAATCCTGTAAGTGTAATATTCACGGCAGTCGAACGTTCGTACAATGTGCCGATGCTTGACGACGAGAAGCGATTCGGTTGCTACGCTGATTTTCGGGCAGCCTCGGTGCACGAGCACTCTAGGCCTAGCGCGTTGATGCGAACGTGTTCTAACGCCTCGTCACAGCGGATAATGCAAACGGTTATGTGGCAATTCATGCAATACCCGTGGATAAATGCCCTGCAAACGTGACACCGAAAAATGTATTGCGTATGAGTCGTAAAGTGAAAAATATACTAGGATTCGAAAGACGCAGAATACACCCGATCGACTGGGTAAGCTCACAGGGCGTTTATCTACGGTTCAACCGAGGAACGCAGAGACGGGCCGACGTACCTGCCTGTTTAAGCCGATCGCTACCCTGTCAGCTCTTTGTTTACACCGATATTTGCGAACCATACACAGTCGGTGACACGCAAACATCGCTGTTACGAATAGTTAGTTTGAATACATCGAAATACGCATACGGCACAACACAAGTAAAATATTTTTCTCCGCCTAATTACATACGTTTGATAAATAACTGTTTCCGCTCTATAGAAATAGATATAAGAGATCATTTGGGTGAACCGATACCATTCGCGTATGGAACGCTGACTCAGACACTCCACTTTAAGAGAATTTGATTTTGAAAGAGTACCGGAAAAAGGAAAAAATGGCTAGTGTAAATACTAATGACGAGGCAGTGTGTATCAATAATGAATCGTACGATGACTATACTCAACCAGAAACAGCGAAATATTACCTTGTGAAGTATAGCGAGTACGTCGAAAAACTAGGTGGAAGAGTTGAGAAAAAGATTATTATTCCAGGGAAATATGTCTATATCGTCCGTAGAATACAAAACTTGATAAAAAATTGTTGTGATGGCTACTATAGAATTACGGGCTTTATACCTATAATTCTATTGGACAACAGCAGTCGTGACTTGGAGTTTTGCAGTAGTGAAAACTATGTAAAAATCAAATATGAGACGGATATACCGTACAACACATACATCACAAAATGTATTGTTGATATTTTGCTGAATTCAGAGAATAAATGTTATAAAGAGATTAAGGAACGTCTACACACCAGTACACCGCTCAGTCTCTCATTTTTCAACGCAAATGAATTTTACATGATCAGAGATACGGAAAATCAACGCTTAACGGACGATGTTGCTTGCAGTATCTTTAGACGATTGGAGGATTATAATAGGAAGAAAAAGCTGCCTTGTTAAATCATTTATCTGTGTAAGACTAGATATAAATACCGTTCCGCGACCCCAAAGTAATACATTCGAGTATGGTACGTTAAACCAAACACTTCGGATTAAGAGAGAGAGAGAGAGAGCAAGAGTTCCTCATAATAAGCAGTTATGGTGGCACACTATACGGCTTACTACGAGAATCAAATCGGTGGAGGAGCCGGTCGCATACACAACGTCTTTGTCGGATCACCTTATCAACGCGGACACGGGATCGGGAGCTTTCTTGGCGGGCTGTGGAGGAGTGTGTTCCCGTTGCTAAAGGGTGCTAAAGCTATTGGAAAAGAGGCCGTACGCACAGGTCTCCACGTGATTGAGGACGTCAGCGGGCACAAGCAACCGTTTAAAGAGTCATTGCGCCGTCGCGTGGCTGAATCTGGTGATAATTTACAACGGAAAGCCAATGAAAAAATTTCTCTTCTTATGAATGGCTCGGGATATAATACGATGAACACTACGAGAATGATGCAGTCATTAACCGGACGTGCACGGGTACGTACAAGAAAAAGGAAAAGACGTACAGGTACTTTGAAAAAATTACACGGCGTAACGAAGAGACGAAGAAGAAGGAGAAGTACCGTGAAGAAAAGCAGCAAAAAGAAGGGAGGTAAAAGAGTCACTAGTGGCCGGCGGACAAGGAAACGCAAAGCAAGCGATATTTTTGGAACCAGCTAAAAAAAAATGTCTTTCTTACACTCACATTCTTGCGAGTGCATGAAGTCGGAGCTTGACTTATTCACGCTACCACCAACACAGACAGCTATAGAAAACTCGCAATGGATTCACTACAAGCCGGTTTCGTCCCTCACGGACGACGGACCCTTGGAGTTTGTTATACCTGGCCACGGGGAAGAATACCTCGATCTTGCCCACACAATGATCTCTGTAAAAGTTAAAGTTAGAGCTAGTGGTGAATCGAAATATCAAGTGGCTCCTGTTAATAATTTCTTGCACAGTCTTTTCAATCAAGTTGATGTGTATTTCAATCAGAAACTCGTGGCGCCTCCTAATAATGCCTACCCGTACAGAGCATACATTGAAACTCTACTAAATTACGGACCTGCAGCGAAAGAATCACATCTCACCACTGCTTTATGGTACAACCACGATCCTGGAACGTTTGATTCTCTACCCGACGACAGTGCCCGAAATAATAGAGGGTGTATTATGCGCGAAAGATTCATAAAGAATGGAAAAACTGTGGATATGATTGGTCATCTTCATTGTGATGTTTTCAATCAAGATAAATTTCTCATAAACGGTGTAGAAGTTCGTCTGCGATTGGTACGATCAAAGGACGATTTTTGTCTCTTGGAAACACCTACACAAGGAGTCACGCACAAAATAGAAATCACCGAGGCTACTCTACTTGTGCGTAGAGCGAAAATCGCTCCGAGCATCTTGATTGCACATGCAAAAATGCTCGCCAAAACTACGGCCAAGTATCCAATAACACGTGTGGAAGTTAAAGCTTTTACCATGCATGGTGGCATTATGGAAGTACGCTTCAACCATGCCTTGACGTCAACATTGAATTGTATTGTTTATGCAGAGTACGATAACGTTATAGAGATAGACTCCACGCGACAGGTTATTACGGACTTTAGTGCGTGAGCTGGACCGCAGCATCCACGCGGGCGCCAGCAGCGTCCACGGCGGTGATGGTGGTGGAAGTGGTATTTAAACCGCTCTCGAAAACACTGATGGCATCAGTCTTAGAAAACTCTAGCTATGGCCGTTATAGTAGATGTTCAAGCACTCTTTGGTGCAGTAGGAGAATTTCTACCGAAAGAAATAGCTGTAATGTCAACGGATAACGATTACTATGGACATTGGCTTGTTGAACCACCATACGACTTTGGTGAACTACCGAAACGCGTGCGGACAAGCAACAATAATCTAACGTGCTATCATCACGGCTTGGAATGGATCGACGGCGATACACCGTTGAGAAAAGTTTACGCTAACCTGCGAGCTGTGTGTAGGAATATTTTACGCATTTACACGCGCGGGGTACAGAAAGCTGAGCTTTTACGTGATGTGCTGGGACGCGAAATTATTAATCTCGAGGAGTTTGAAGGCCCGTCGTTCAAAAACATGCCTGTCAATAATACGTTTTGTGTTCATCACGGTATGTTAAAAGAAGATCGAGCAATCTGTGCCTTAAACAACGTGGCTAAAATACGTTCGTGGCTTAACTTTCGTGATCTCAACTGTGTTAGCCCGATTTATTCTCAACCGCTCGCCACGTCAACGCCGATCAAAAAGAAGCCGGCAGAGTCATCAACGACTACGAACAACGCATCACCGAATAAAGAAAATGGAACAAGGAGGCATTCGCGCAATATACAAATAAGCAAAGAGTATATATTGGATGACATTACACCGCCATATAGCAGTCCAGAGACAAGTCTTAACGGAGGAACTGAGCCTGCTAACGACGAAATTGTGGCTCTTTTCCGAACTAGGGATCAGACACCACCCCGCCCGCCAAGAAATCTACTACAGCGCCAGCCTACACCCCCACCACGGCGTCGCAACAAGCTACAGCGCCGACGCCGATCACTGACCAGGCAGAATCATGAACAGTCTACAGCTGCTGGAGACTCTACAACAAATATCGGCTCAGACCAAAGGTGTCTTCCCAGCCGACCGCATACCGAGACACTGGTCGAGACCTGCAGCGCTAGTTTTAAATACCGATGAGCACCATCAACCAGGCAAACATTGGGTTGCCACATACGTTGATAAGAATGGACACGGCATCTTTTTCGATAGTTATGGATTGCCCCCACTCATCAAACAACACCATAACCGTCTACGCAGAAACTCTCGAACCTATGAGTGGAATACAACACCGCTACAGTCTATCAAATCTAAAGTGTGCGGCGAGTACTGCCTTATGTTTCTTGATTATATGTCTCGGGGTTATACTTTGGCTGATTTTTGCAATAATTTTTCATCAGATAAGATGAAAAATGATCGTGTTGTTGCACGATATTACAAACGAATGAAATATGTTAACCAGAAAAAGAAATATGCAAGAAAAAACAAATACGGTAGTATTAAAGGCGGCGGATGTTATAGAAATAAGAAACAATGTATACAAACTTGTACTGCTCGATTTGGATGTCATTTATAAATATGAATAAATTGTAATTTCTTGTATTTTCTTAGTGTTGTCATTCGAAACCCTCTCTCCACCGACTAAAAATCTTCCCACTCAAGATATATAGTATATACATAGAACTTGGCTTGCGGTTGGTCAGTCGTAAAGAAACTCTGTTAACGAAATCATCTCTCTCTCTCTCTCTCTCTCTCTCTCACCACCATGAGTAAAATGGGCTGTATCCTTCTGATTGACTGCTCTACTGACCCTCGGAAGCTAACCAGAGAGGAGCTCGAGTATATTCCCAAGCCTCTACTACTCACACACTGGGCCACATACATACCCATTTTGTGGGATAATCTACCTGAACATCTGAAAGCTGACCGCGAGGTAGCTTCGTATTTACCGTGCTACCTACACTACAATAGGTCAAATATGAGAACCCACATCGATGGACCTCCACCATCCCGCAAGAATTGTTTGGGTTGCCGCGTCGAATCGTCAAAGGAAAGAAAAATATTGTAATTGACTTGAAAATATTTAAGTAAGTGGACATAAATTTTACTAGTGTTATTTTTATTCCGATTAACGAAAACCTAAATATTATTTTGTTTTAAAGATCCGTAACCGAGCTAACCGAGTGGGAGCTTCAAACGATTTCCAAGGAAATATTGTTGAAATACTGGGGGTCCTATGTTCATCTTATATGGGATAAACTGCCTCAACATCTCAAACTTGACCGTGAAGTCTCTACATACCTACCTTGCTATACACACCACAGTAAACCAAAACTAGACACACCTCTATACAAGGAACGTTAAATATCAGTGTATTACAATAGGTTAATAAATAAATAAACAAAAGTGTTAAAAACAAGAAAAACCAAATTTAAACAATTTTTCAAACCCCCGACTACCAGCTGCTTATCTAAGGATAAAAAAGTGGGCGGTGAGTGGTTGTCACGCCGACGTCATTGTGAGGTGACCATACGGAGTAGGGGCACGGCGACTACGGTATGCTAGCGATCTTTGTACCTCGCTACGCATTTCGGAAAAGTCCCGAGTAGCGGCACGTCGGACGCTGGCGAGGCGGTGGCAGGCGGTGGCTGGGGGGCCCAACGGAGTGGGGGGGAAGACGGGACTATGGTATTTTAGCGATCTTTGTACCTCGCTGCGGTTTCGGAAAAATCCCGACCGGTGGCGCGTCGTACACCGGTGAGTGGGAGGCCTAGGTAGGGGGGTGAGCCTCGGTGGGGTGAGAACACACGGCGCGCGCATCGGATCCCAGAGTAGGGGGTTACCACGTGACACATCTAGCACCCTTTGTGGGGGTATTGGAGGGTGGGAGGAAGTGGGGGAGGATCGAGTAGCGGCACGTCGGACGCTGGCGAGGCGGTGGCAGACGGCGGCTAGGGGCCCAACGGAGTGGGGGAAGACAGGGCTACGGTATTTTAGCGATCTTTGTACCTCGCTGCGGTTTCGGAAAAATCCCGACCGGTGGCGCGTCGTACACCAGTGAGTGGGAGGCCAAGGTATGGGGGGTGAGCCTCGGTGGGGTGAGAACACACGGCGCGCGCATCGGATCCCAGAGTAGGGGGTTACCACGTGACACATCTAGCACCCTTTGTGGGGGTATTGGAGGGTGGGAGGAAGTGGGGAGGATGAGGGCCAATGAGAATACCCGAAGGGTGAGGGAGAGGGTAAGTGGGGGACCAATGAGAGTGGGCCTCTAGGGAGGAGGGGAGGGAGGAGATGGGGAACTTAGGCCACGCCCCGGTCTCGCGATCTTTGTACTATTCTACTTTCGTCGAATCCGAACCCGATTGCACTCCGACTATTACGCTTTCTTAAAAACTCCGAAACCCTCTATATTCCGCGTTTAAAGCATCAATTCCAATACGAAAAATTGCTTCCGCATTTTCCTTAAAATCCGTTTCTTTTACTCCTTTTTTTTTTATTACTCTCTCATTATCACTTATTCCACGCGCGTTCACACCGACCGTAGGCTTTTGCAGCGCAGCACTGGTACTTAGGTTACCATACCGGCTAGTGCTCTTGCTGTAAACCCCGAAAGTATTGTGAATACCGCAAAAATCTTGAGACTTGGGTGAACCAGCTGTCGGCGCAAGCAACTCTCACCGGCCGACGACTGCAAACCACAGTCTCCCGATTTCGGACTCCTTTTCCATCATCGATCTGCGATCGTGTACCCGCTGTAGATCCTTGTCAGACAGTCGCTGGTACTTAGGTTACCATACCGGCCAGTAACTGTCATCTCAAGCCTCTGTATGATACCGAATCGCGGAAAAAATATTCGAAAACTAAGCTGACTAATTATTACCTAAATAATAATTATAAGCTGGACTTTCGAATTTGATGAATTCCTTGCCTTCTCTTACCAGTAAATTTCCTTATTTTGTTCCCTCTTAACTATTCCTTTCTTTGAAGGATCGAATAATTTTCACATAAATTCCTTTTACATATACACATATTCCATACCGGTTCACACAATCAAAATAATTCAAGGCCCTTGCGAGTTAGTCAAAGATACTAGGTTACCATACTGGCCTGGGACTAATATCGCAAGCCCCAGCGAATTATTCGAGTTGTGACAAATCGCTGATTTTTCTACGAACGTCCACTAATTCAGGCCGAGACTCTGAACAGTGAGCTGTCGTCGAAAAATCTTCAAACAATCCTTTTCTGTTTTTATTAACAATACAATTTTTAGTTGCACTCTCGACTGTTCACTTCAATTTGTATACGTGATCGGCTCCTGCGAGATCATTTTGGGTACTAGGTTACCATACCGGCCCGAAGCTTTTATCGTAGTCCCCGAGAACCATACGGATTGGAAGACTTTCTAGCGACTTCGACGGACTAGCTGTTGATGCAGGCAACACTTACCGGTCAACGACTATACGTCAAAGTTTCTCGAGCACAAGCAGTAGAGAATTATATTCTCCCTTGCTCCGAAATTTATACATATTCTGTACTGTACCACATTCGTGATTGTTATTCGACTTTTCTCCGTTCATTATGATGAATCGAAACCACGTTCAATCACTATTTGAACTCGGAGGGTTACCTCTTCGGGTAGGAGCCGAACAAATAAATAATGCAAGCCGGCCTGCCACGCCAGGCGCAAGGGTAATATTGGCCGAGGATACGCTACCCGAAATCAATTCACCATGGCCAATACCTTCGCCGCCTCAAAACCCTCCGCATTTTCGTCGCCAAAATGCTGGCAATACAAATCGATATAACGAATGGTCCGACCATTCTTATAGAAACGATCGTAATTCTCATCAACAAAACGCGAACCGATTTGTTCGACCACAAGTACACAATGCCTATCGGGGCCAAAATTATGGGATACCTCCTCACGAGCCTAACTGGGGTAATCACCCCTCTAGACAGGAACCTCGCTTTGAAGCACGCTCACATCGTTGCCCTAATCAAAACCGATCCCCATCTCAGCGTTACCCGGGAAGACCTCTGTCTCGATCATCAGAATCGGACGCAGGCCACGACAACCGCCGAGACGACTTCGATACTCGAATCCGTAGAAACATACGAGGCGACAGTGACTGGCTTACCAACGCATTGATACCCATCCCTGATTTTGATGGAAAAAATATGCCAGTCGAAGAATTTATCGCCGACGTACGATACGCTATGGACACTGTTAATACCGATGAACTCGGCAGATTCCAGTACCTATTGTTCGAGAAATTGAAAGGTGACGCTCGTCGTCAAACCCACCCAAAGCGCTGTAGTTACACATCTACTATAGAGCTTTTAAAAGATCGACGCTCCCTCTACTCATCTAAAAAGGGAACACTTGCTCTCAAGCTGGAACTGGCTAATATAGCCCAAGGTTCAACAGAGAGTATCCATAATCATGCTGCTCGCGTCTAGGAGATTGGTGGTATTATCGATCGCCGTATCTGTGAAGAGCACAGCCCAGACAACTGTGGTGTCACCAGAGCATTGCGCGAAGAAAACCGCAAAAACATGCTCGAATGTTTCAATAAAGGCCTACGCGGAGAGTTATCGAATTACGTATGGAATAAAGAACCTCCCACCATAGAAAAAGCTATGGCTTACGCGTACGAGGCCGAGGAACTTATTCGAAATCGCGCTGTAGTAAACGCAAATCGTGCCAAATTCGATCTAATTAATAATAAACACTCGCGCGAATCAACCGAAATCGGTGTCGAATCCGAACTATCGAACATTGATTCAGCATCTATGTATATGCGAAGACAATAGCGCGTTAAAATCCGCGTTACGCTCTTCACACGCGCATCTCGATAATTCTACAACTAGGGTTCGTTACGTGGACTCCCGAGCTGTCGAACCGCGTTGCTACTATTGCAAAAAAACCGGGTTATCTCATCGACGTTTGCTATAGGTTACAAAATCGCAAATGGCACGAAGAACGGGAGCAGAGGTCCCGCGATTTCAATCGCGGTCTTCCCGATCTCAACAAACATATCGCGAACTTCGTGATAGATACCGTTCAGATAGCAGCACATCTCCAGATCGCTATAACCCTCGCATTCGAGACGTGTCGCGAGAACAATATTATAATCGTCACGAAAGTAACAGTTCTCGCTCTCGTCGCGATAGCCACGATAGGACCGATCCCCGTCGCAATGATTACGGAGGGGATAGCTCTCGTTCCCGTCGAAGTCAATTTGACAGGGACGACTCACGTTCCCGCAGTGGTCATTTTAGCAGGGATGTTTCGCGCTCCCGTCGTGACCATTTTAGCAGAGATGATTTGCGCTCCCGTCGGGACCACTTTAACAGGGACGATTCGCGCTCACGACGCGATCGCTCAAACAGAGATGATTCACGCTCTCGCGATTACAGTAGAGATAGGAGAAACTCGAATTCTCGTAAATACGAACAAAACTCGCGTTCGTGCTACGATAAACGAAATCGAGACAATTCCAAACGCCGTACTGACAGTCGCGATCGACAAGGCATGCTCTACCGTGAATCAAACGACGCCCGCACTCAATCTCGCGATCGTAGCATAAACACTAGACGCGAATGAACAATCTCCGACGATAGACGCTCTGACACGCGCCAAAATAAGCGCGGTTCAGAAACAGATCAAAAGCGTGTGCATATCAGAGAATCGAACCGAGAAGACAAATACTCGAAACAACGTCGAGGTAGAGACCAAAAAAGAAATAGTTCGGAAAAACGGTTCTCTTCAGACGAATCTAGCGATTCGGATGACAACCTCGACAAGTACAAGAGACGTAGTAGATCGCGCCGCCGTTCGCGAGGAAACGACTCGTCGCGCGAACGAGACGATAGCAGAAATAAACAACGCTCTGTAAACTCGAAAGTTCAACCACAGAAATCATCGGAGCCTTTAAACTCCGAAGAGGCTCGTCGGGAAAGCGCGACTTCGAGCGAAACAAAAGCGCAAAGGTCGAAATTCGTAAGGCCTCTGTCCGGAAAGATCCCTACAAAGAAGTGTAACACGGCGCACGCTCAGCGTGCACCAGTTCAGCTGGAGGCCACCACTCACGAAAGGTAGGAGAGAATTTGAATTATATAGAGTTTTTATTATTATTATTATTATTATTTAGTGTTAATTTGCGTACACCCACCCCCTTCTCCCCCCCTGTTTCTTTTAGTACCAGTACTCACTACATGTAATATGTAAGAATTGTGTGTGTGTGTGTGTGAGTATGTGTGTGTGTTCGCGCGACCAGGGGCCGTGCTCGGTGGTGAAGGGAAGCGGGAAGGGTGTGAGTGGGGAAAGCTCGGGATACGCCGCCGTCCCGACGTCACCTCGCTCGACAGGCCTGCCTCCCGCCTGAGTGATACATGCCTCGCCAGCATCGATCCACCATCGATCAACCAATAATCGATACCGCTGCCGCCACCTGCCAGCCGCCGCCAGTACTCACTCGCACAGCAACTCGCCGACCGTAGCCGGCGGGCATTGGTCGCCTGGTCGTCCGCTTCGGCCAATTAGCGAGGCCGTCGTGACAGCTGAGGAAGAAGCCGGCTCGCGAGGAGAAAAGCGACACTTCAGCTGAACTGCCAAGCGAGAGTGACGCCATATTTTTTTCCTTTTGTATCTTTCTTCATTATTCTACAATTGTATTTTCGTTTTGTGAGCAAGATTGAGCGTGATAAGCCGTTCGAGCCAAGAAAATAGGTGAGTACTTGAGTACAGCTATTTATCCCTGCCTTTTTCGAACCCTTTAGTGCCGTATTATCATTTTTATCGTGTCTTGTTTTTGCGTCGTGAAAAATCCGCCGTCGCGTGGTCACCATAGCCGGTAACGAAAAACCTGTTGCGTGAACCAGTGAGTGGTGGTTGCCCCGTTTTCTATCGCTTTTCCCCAGTGATCAACCCCCGTACACGTTTAGCCGTTTTACCCATTATTATTAATATTCTTTTTACGTTCTTACCCCCCTCCCCTCTCTTCCCTTTTATTTTTATTTCCAGTGTATTTGTTTTATTCCTCATTATTTTTCAAAGACGGGAATGTCCGTTATTCTTCTTCACCCCCCCCCCCCCGAAATAAAATCCGAGGTAATTAATAAGTAGCCGTAGAGTTCGGGAACCCCCCCCCTCTGATCGTGTCTCTAATTTTTGGCTAGCCGAGTTCCTCCGCCATTTTTCGTTGATTTTTCATTATTAAATTTCCCCTAACATTGTTCAATTTTTCTCCGAGTATCTAGCCTGCAAACTGGCGGTAATCCCCACCATCTTCTCCCCCCCGCCAGCCGTGTTGGACTTAGAAAAATTCCCGACCCGTTGGACTTAGAAAATTTTCGACGAGTGCTGGACTTAGAATAATTTCAGCTCCTTTTGGACTCTGAAATTTTTCGACGTCGGCTGGACTTAGAATATTTTCGACTTCCCTCGGACTCTGAAATTTTTCGCTAGGTTCGGACTTAGAAAAATTTCAGCCTTTTTGGACTTAGAAATTTTTCGACCGTTATCGGACTTAGAAAAATTTCGACCTCTTTGGACTTAGAAATTTTTCGGCCGTCTTCGGACTTAGAAAAATTTCGACCTCTTCGGACTTAGAAATTTTTCGACCGTCTTCGGACTTAGAAAAATTTCGACCTCTTCGGACTTAGAAGTTTTTCGACCGTCTTCGGACTTAGAGAAATTTCGCCCTCATTGGACTCTGAAAATTTTCGACAGTCTTTGGACTTAGAAAATTTCCCCCTTTTTTCTCGGTGCTACCCCGTAGGTAGCTGGCGCCCATCTTTTATTTTATTAATGGAGTTTTGACCCTTCTAAGACCTCCCTCCTTTTTTTTTTAGTCCTCCCCTCTGCCCCCGTAATATTCATCATATATTTGCGAATTATTTTCATTTTATATCGAGTCCCCGGGTGTAATCCATTTTGTTCACTTATTATATTTTTCTTAGTATTAGTTATTTTTTCTTATATAGAATCAGCCAAGCTGAAATAAACGTTGTTAACTTCTTTTCTTTTATTATTTCGCCTGGTGCCATTTCTTTGTTGACCCTCTTCCCTTCCACAGGTAAAGAGAATAGGTCACAAATTTTGGCGCCCAACGTGGGGCCCGAAAACCTCAAGACACGAGGACCCCCCTCCTCTGTTTTGTGTACCCCCCCCAATAGCGCTCACCTCGGTACCCACCCTTTCACCTTTATTATTGTTTTCTTTTAATTTTCTTTTTTTTTTTTTTTACCCCCTTCTTTTCTTTTTTTTCTTTCTTTTTTTTGGCCCATTAGTATTATTATTATTTTATCATTTTTACTATTCAACCCTTTGGAAATTTCACCCCCCTTCCCCCTTTTATTACTAATTTTAGTATTCTTAGCCCTCCTTTTGCGGTTTAACTGGTCATCCCTTAACTCCCCTCTTATAATTTTTGGCCTTTTATAATAATTTCCGAAATACTTCCCCTTAAGCCGTTGAATACTTCTGTTTTTTCTCCTTTTTTCTTTTCTTTGCTACCCCCACCCTTTTTGTTTTCCTCCCTCTCGCCTCTTATTCTTTTGTTCCTATTGTTCCCCCATTTTCTTTTTATCGGAAGCGAGTAGCGAGTCCCCTATACACAACCCCCTTTGCGCACCTCGGCAACCATCACTACTTGGTAACCCCTGCGTACCCCCCAACTCCCCCCATTTTTGGAAAATAGTACATTTTAGCGATGAATCCCGTTACGGTCGGAGTTGGCGCCACCGCCACCACTACCAGTGTCACAACGACCAGTTCTGGTGGTGGCGCTCGCACCCTTACCCCATCCCCTCCGCTTATTGCCCCCCCACCTGAGCCAGTGCCTGTGGAGACGCAGGTGAGAATCCTACGGATCAGGGACGACTTGGGAACCCTCCGTGACATCCGCGATATAATTCGCTTATGCGATCACGCGGAATTGAGCACGGCGGGTACCCCCGAGGAGTTACGAGACCGGTACTGGCGTCGGGAAGTGCGCCGTCACTTCCCGAATATTGAGACACCCTGGGATCCAGCGGTAGATGAGCGAGGGATGCAGCCCGCGTTCACGCTCACCGCCGCGCTAATGGATCCTTCCTTTGACGAGTCCCGACGTACCAATCCCCCCCTAGCCCAGGAAACAGTCCCCCTGCCCCCTCCTGTGTCCCACAGTGGGGCCTTGGCCACTGGCCAGTCCCTTGGACCATACCGCGATCCCATCAGTTTTGACATGAGCGAAGACCTCATTAGTCAAGATGACATTCCTCCCCTGCCTCACCCCCCTCTCTCCCAGAACCGCCCCCCAACTGTCACCTTCGCCCCGCACCTTATGCCTGCTCGTCCTGTCGGACCCCCTCCCCCACCCTCCATTCCCAACCGTGTCCCGCTACTGGACTTGCCCCCTGCCCAAGACCTTCCCCCACAGCACCTGTCTTTCAGCCAAACCCACACCGCTACCCCCCCTCACCAATCCGGCCCACAGTACATCCCCTTCCCTCAACCTCCCCCTAATCACTCCCTTTGCCCACCTCCACCGCAGCCCACCTCTTCTCCCCACCACCCTAGTGATCCGTGGGGTCACTATCATACCTATGAAATGCCTGCGCCGCGTGTGAGGCCCCAGTACAATAGTACCGGAGTCCGTGGGCCCTCCCATACCCCCCTACGTCATCCCCATTCCTTAGAGCCCTGTCCCGAGCGGCCCTCCGGGATGGACAGTGCTTGGCACCGGGACACCCACCAAATAGATCACTTCCGGCGTTTCGGTCCCAAGTTCGCGGGGCGTCGTGGGGACGATGGAGAAGAGTATCTCCTTCGTCTCTACGAGTACTGTGACAGCCGAGGGTTCTCCGAGGAGGACCTGCTGCGCGTTCTAGCCGAGTCGTTCACGCATGAAGCGCTCATGTGGTACCGGGTAGAACGCGGGAGCTGGTCCACTTATGACGAGTTCATATTTCATTTTCGTGCTCGGTTTGGTCACAGTAACCTCCAGGAGCGCCTGCGACGAGAGCTGGAACTCCGAACTCAGGGTCCCGGTGAACCCAGCGGAGAGTTTTTAACCAAGATGCGGACCATTTTTAATTTACTCAACCCCCCCATACCCCTTGAGACGCAGTTGGACATCTGCGTCAACAACTTACACCCAGAACTCGGACAGAGAGTGTATCGTGAGGATATAAACAGCTTCCTCGACTTGCAACTGAGGTGTCGACGGGAGGAGGTGGCACGCGAACGTACGCGCACCTACCGACCGCCACCGGCGGCTGCACAGTCCGTGTTACCGTCCACCGCGTATATACCCATTCAAAAGGGCAACCAAAAGGCTGCCGCCCTGGTACACGCTCCCAATCCCCCTGTCCCTCACCCCCAGCCCTCATCCACCCCACAATTAGCCCTTCCGCCCCCGGAAGCGGTGGCGAGTGTGAGCACGAACCACCGATCCGTTCCTGCCCCCACTAACCAGCCTTCCACTCAACCTCCACCCCTTTCCAACCCGCCGCCACCCCTCATGGCCCACCTTGTCAAACCCCCGGTAAATTTCAAGGCCCAATCTAGACCCCAATCTGCCACTGTGCGCTGCTACAATTGTAGACAGCAGGGGCACATTTTTGCGGAGTGCGACAGGCCGTTGGGGTTCTTCTGCCGCGCTTGTGGCATGGCGGGGCACGATGTAAATTCGTGTCCGCGCTGTCGTCGATCGCGGGAGGGAAACGCCCAAGGGGGGGGACAGTAGACTCCTTTCCCCCCCCCGTTCAGGGCCCGCACATTGACCCCTTCCCTGTCTCAGCCCTAGACACCCCTGTTGCCCCACAATCCCAATCCCGAACATTCCTATGCCCAGTAGTCGACTCCGTGGAGACCCAGGAGGAGGATGAGCGACACTTTGTCGTACTAAACCTCCGGGGTCGCCACGTGAGGGCGTTGATCGACCCAGGAGCCACGCGCTCTTACCTGGGGGTGGCGGAGGCCAAATCGCTAGGCGAGGTGCTCCGGCCAGCCTCCGGGGGAGTGCGGGTTGCCAATAATGCCGTCGTTCCGCTTCTCGGAGTCATCACCCTCCAGTTCGAGTTGGAGTCCCGTATGAAGACCCTCGAGATGCGTGTGGCCCCTTTGGGGTACAACAGCATCCTTGGGGTGGACTTCTGCAAATTGTTTGGCCTCACGATAGATTATGAGAATGACACGTGGCGTGTCCCTGGCGGGCCTCCGAGGGGGTTCACCTCTGATGAGAGAATCCTCATCGTAGTGCCTGCCTTTCCGGAGTGCGCCGGCCTAGCCGACGCTCCTCCCACCGCCGCGGATCGTCTCGGTCCTCTCCTTGACCGGTTGGTGAAACCCAACACTACCGGGATCCTTAGTGCCACAAACCTCGTCCAGCACCATATAGACGTCCAAGACCACCCTCCCATACGTCAGCGCCCTCGTACCATTTCCCCGTACCTGCTCGCAACTGCCCAAGCGGAGGTCGACAAGATGCTTCGCGAAGGGGTTGTCGAGAAGTCCAACAGTCCTTGGCTCAGTAACCCAGTGATAGTCCCCAAACCCGGTGGTAAGGCCCGATTTTGCATCGATTTCCGAGATGTGAATAAGGTCACCAAGAAAGACGCTTATCCCCTCCCCAACCTGGACCGAATTTTGGATGGCTTGCGACGAGCTCGCCATATATCCAAACTAGATTTGAGCCAGGCCTACTTCCAAATCCCCGTACACCCTTCGAGTCGCCCAATAACCGCCTTTGCTGTCCCCGGCCGAGGACTTTGCCAATTCACCCGCATGCCTTTTGGACTGACGAACGCCCCCGCGACCTTCCAAAGACTGATGGACAGACTGATACGGTCAGAGTGGGAACCCCATGTCTTTGCGTACCTTGATGACGTCATCATTGCTACCGAGACTGAGGAAGAACACTACCAATATCTCGAACTGGTCCTCACTGCTTTACAGGAGGCCGGGTTGGAGATAAATCGTGAGAAGAGTGAATTCTTCTGCCCCGAGATGAAATATCTGGGGTATGTAATCACGAGAGACGGACTTAAGACAGACCCAGACAAGATAGCCCCCATCCTCGCATACCCCGCTCCTGCAAATATTAAGCAGCTTCGGAGGTTTCTCGGCATGATGGGGTGGTATGCCCGCTTCATGGGAGACATCTCCGAGCTGAAGATTCCCTTGGTGCGCCTCCTCGAGAAGGAGGTGGAGTGGCACTGGGGGAGTGAACAGCAACAAGCTTTCGAGTCCCTTCGCCAGGCCCTTACCCAAACTCCCATCTTAGCCCGTCCCGACTTTTCCAGGCCCTTCGCCATTCACACCGATGCCAGTGACTACGCTGTGGGCGCGGTGCTGGTACAGGAGGTGGATGGGGAGGAACACCCCATTATTTATTGTAGTCGAGTCATGTCCCGAGCAGAGCGCAAGTACAGTGTTACCGAGAAGGAGTGTCTCGCGGTGTTGTGGGCAGCTAAGAAGTTGCGGCCATACATCGAGGGAACTGCCTTCACTGTCGTAACAGACCACAGTAGCTTGCGCTGGCTCCGAAACCTGCGAGACCCTGCTGGTCGGCTAGCCAGATGGGCGCTGGCCATGCAGGATCTCGACATGGAGATAGTCCACCGCAAAGGAGCCCTCCACGTAGTCCCTGATGCCCTTTCCAGGATGTTCGAGGGTACCATCGAAGCCTTGGCTGCCTTAGGCGAGTCCACGGATCCCTGGTACCTCGAGCAAATTAAAAACGTCCATGATTTCCCCCATAAATATCCTGACTGGAAGATCGAAGATCACCAGTTATTCCACCACCGTCCTCATCCCGTAGTAGAGCCCGCCTTGACCGATCTGGACGCGTGGAAACTCGTCCTTCCCCACGACGCCCGTCAAGGGGCCCTCCAGCAAGCCCACGAACATCCCCAGTCGGGTCACCTAGGAGTCGATAAGACTTACGCCCGCCTAACCCAAGATTTCTCCTGGCCCGGGGTTTTCCAAGACGTGGCGCACTTCGTGAAGCGGTGCCAGGTGTGTCAGCTCCATAAAACCTACCAGGGTGCACCTGGTGGAATTATGCGAGAGCGCACCACCGAAGGGCCGTGGACCGTCGTCGCTGCCGACGTCATGGGCCCATTTCCTCCCAGCAAAAGCCGAAACCGGTATATAGTGGTGTTCCAGGACCTCTTCACGAAGTTCGTGGAGGCTAAGGCCCTTGGAACGGCTACGGGCCCTTCCATAGTCAAGGCCCTGGAAACCCTCGTCCTCAACCGTTGGGGATGCCCGCGGTTCCTGCTGACCGATAATGGGACGGAGTTTGTCAACAAACATATGACTTACCATCTCGGCCAGTATGGAATTCGCCAGACCACTATTCCCCCGTACCATGCCCAAGCCAACCCGGTCGAGCGTGTGAACCGTACACTCAAGACAATGATTGTCTCGTATGTCGGTGATGATCACCAGAACTGGGACCAACATCTTCCCGAGTTTTGCTTTGCCCTCAATACCTCCCTACACTCCTCCACCCAAGTCACCCCCGCTTTCCTTAACTTTGGCCGAAACCCTCGTCCCGCCAAGAGTATCCGTAATAACGTTCCAGCCCCAGCCCTTGTTAATCGGACAGATCCTGCTGTCTGGAAAGACAGGATGCAACGCCTCCCCCTTATTTATGATTTTGTCCACCGTAACTTATCCCAGGCGGCGAGAAGACAGGCTCACTACTACAATCGTGGTAGGGAGGATCGAGAGTTCCAGGTTGGGGATTTAGTCCTGCGACGGAACCGGGTCCTCTCGTCAGCAGCCCAGAACTTTGCCGCCAAACTGGCCCCTAAATACCGCGGACCCTACACCATTTCCAAAAAGACCTCTCCCGTTGTGTATGAGATCCACTTACCCATGAAAAAGAAATGGGTAAAAGTGCACATAAAAGACCTGAAGGCCTACCAACCCCCCCTCGGTTACAAAGTCAACCCTGAACCCCACCTCGACCCGGCCTCGACTGAAGGGCCATCCGAACAAACACTCGAAAACGTCCCGAAGGATTTGATTTCTAACTCGATTTGTGACCCTCCCGTGTTCCAGGATGCCGACACCAAAGAAGTGGAGAGGAGTGCGGGGGGAGCAGTCGCTCCGGGGAAAAACATTAAGAACCGCGAGGTGGGAGGGGATAGGATACGATCCTTTCGAAATCCCTCCCCCTCCAACGCTCCATCCCCTTCTGAGGGCGATGGGGATAATCCCCCGGTGCGGCGCCCCCGCGGACGTCCGAGAGGGAAGCGACGGAGTGAGGTCCCTCCACCCATCAAGAGGAACTACAACTTCCGGGAGCGCGTCCCTCGGTAGTCCTCAGCCTCACGATTTTCCCCAGCAGACAACTCCCTTCCCCACCCCCCTTCCCCAGATTGCGTCCCTAAGCGTGGTCGCCTCCACATCCCGCGATCCCGCTGCCCTCCCCACCCCCTCGTCCCCCTCAACCCCCATTCCCAAGTCAACCCTCATCCGCCAGCCCATCCAACCCCCCCAACCCAAAAGAATCTCCCTCCTTGCCCATGCCCCCGTGCCATGGGGAAGACCAACCTCCCCTTCCCCAGCAACAATCCCTCCATGCCCTCTCCCCGGACCTTCCCAGACCCCGGCCGCCCCAAAGAGGAGATCGAAACGCCGCCTCACCCCCTATAACCCTGCCTCCAACCCGACAATCCCTTCCCTGTTGACGACCCCCACCTCCAGGCCACAACCCAGTCACTCCCCAACCCCCGTTGCCATTCCCGAGATACGCCCGCTAATGTCCCTCACCGTTCCGATCCCCAAAGGTCTCCCGTCAGCCCCCCAACGACAGCCCTTACCGTCCCTCGTTCCTCGCCCCGCTAAGACTCGCACCCCCACCCCACCAATTCCACCCCTGATGCCCCTCCCTAGACCCCACTCAAGCCCGTCCCCCACCGCCCCACTGATTCCGTCCCTGATGTCCCTTGTCATTCCGCGCCCCGACAATCTCCCTCCCCCCGAACTTCCCCAACGTGCCTCCCGGAGGCAGACGCCGGGCCCGGATCGACGCCGGGAGAACTCTCCCTGCGTCCACTGTTGGAGCTGCGGGGAGAAAAACGAGGTAGTGACCCGCCGCCCTCGACCGTAACACCCCAGGACCCCCGACCACAGCCTGCCCCCGGACACGAACGTTTTCTTGGAATGGACTCTTTTTTTTCTTTTGTTTTCATCATTATCTTCCCCCCCATAAAAAAAAAAAAAAAAAAAGTTTATTTGTTTGTTTAACCTCGGCCCGGAGCCAAAGAGTACTGTGAATAGGGAGGAGGGACTGCTGTGATAGAATACACTTTTTAGTTTTTTTTCGTTTCTTTTGAGCCCTCCTCCCTACGTTTTTTTCTAGATATTAAGGTAAACGGATTAAAGTTCTTTTCTATTTTTCATTATATCCGGCTCGGGTTATTTAATACCTTTCCCTACACCTAGTACCCCATAATACCTGCGCTACCCTCATTCCCGTCTCCAGCCAACATCTATCCCCTCCGCTCAAGTACTCTGGGCGTACTTTCGTTTCAGCAGGGGGGAATTTGTAACACGGCGCACGCTCAGCGTGCACCAGTTCAGCTGGAGGCCACCACTCACGAAAGGTAGGAGAGAATTTGAATTATATAGAGTTTTTATTATTATTATTATTATTATTTAGTGTTAATTTGCGTACACCCACCCCCTTCTCCCCCCCTGTTTCTTTTAGTACCAGTACTCACTACATGTAATATGTAAGAATTGTGTGTGTGTGTGTGTGAGTATGTGTGTGTGTGTTCGCGCGACCAGGGGCCGTGCTCGGTGGTGAAGGGAAGCGGGGTGTGAGTGGGGAAAGCTCGGGATACGCCGCCGTCCCGACGTCACCTCGCTCGACAGGCCTGCCTCCCGCCTGAGTGATACATGCCTCGCCAGCATCGATCCACCATCGATCAACCAATAATCGATACCGCTGCCGCCACCTGCCAGCCGCCGCCAGTACTCACTCGCACAGCAACTCGCCGACCGTAGCCGGCGGGCATTGGTCGCCTGGTCGTCCGCTTCGGCCAATTAGCGAGGCCGTCGTGACAGCTGAGGAAGAAGCCGGCTCGCGAGGAGAAAAGCGACACTTCAGCTGAACTGCCAAGCGAGAGTGACGCCATATTTTTTTCCTTTTGTATCTTTCTTCATTATTCTACAATTGTATTTTCGTTTTGTGAGCAAGATTGAGCGTGATAAGCCGTTCGAGCCAAGAAAATAGGTGAGTACTTGAGTACAGCTATTTATCCCTGCCTTTTTCGAACCCTTTAGTGCCGTATTATCATTTTTATCGTGTCTTGTTTTTGCGTCGTGAAAAATCCGCCGTCGCGTGGTCACCATAGCCGGTAACGAAAAACCTGTTGCGTGAACCAGTGAGTGGTGGTTGCCCCGTTTTCTATCGCTTTTCCCCAGTGATCAACCCCCGTACACGTTTAGCCGTTTTACCCATTATTATTAATATTCTTTTTACGTTCTTACCCCCCTCCCCTCTCTTCCCTTTTATTTTTATTTCCAGTGTATTTGTTTTATTCCTCATTATTTTTCAAAGACGGGAATGTCCGTTATTCTTCTTCACCCCCCCCCCCCCCCCCCCCCCGAAATAAAATCCGAGGTAATTAATAAGTAGCCGTAGAGTTCGGGAACCCCCCCCCTCTGATCGTGTCTCTAATTTTTGGCTAGCCGAGTTCCTCCGCCATTTTTCGTTGATTTTTCATTATTAAATTTCCCCTAACATTGTTCAATTTTTCTCCGAGTATCTAGCCTGCAAACTGGCGGTAATCCCCACCATCTTCTCCCCCCCGCCAGCCGTGTTGGACTTAGAAAAATTCCCGACCCGTTGGACTTAGAAAATTTTCGACGAGTGCTGGACTTAGAATAATTTCAGCTCCTTTTGGACTCTGAAATTTTTCGACGTCGGCTGGACTTAGAATATTTTCGACTTCCCTCGGACTCTGAAATTTTTCGCTAGGTTCGGACTTAGAAAAATTTCAGCCTTTTTGGACTTAGAAATTTTTCGACCGTTATCGGACTTAGAAAAATTTCGACCTCTTTGGACTTAGAAATTTTTCGGCCGTCTTCGGACTTAGAAAAATTTCGACCTCTTCGGACTTAGAAATTTTTCGACCGTCTTCGGACTTAGAAAAATTTCGACCTCTTCGGACTTAGAAGTTTTTCGACCGTCTTCGGACTTAGAGAAATTTCGCCCTCATTGGACTCTGAAAATTTTCGACAGTCTTTGGACTTAGAAAATTTCCCCCTTTTTTCTCGGTGCTACCCCGTAGGTAGCTGGCGCCCATCTTTTATTTTATTAATGGAGTTTTGACCCTTCTAAGACCTCCCTCCTTTTTTTTTTAGTCCTCCCCTCTGCCCCCGTAATATTCATCATATATTTGCGAATTATTTTCATTTTATATCGAGTCCCCGGGTGTAATCCATTTTGTTCACTTATTATATTTTTCTTAGTATTAGTTATTTTTTCTTATATAGAATCAGCCAAGCTGAAATAAACGTTGTTAACTTCTTTTCTTTTATTATTTCGCCTGGTGCCATTTCTTTGTTGACCCTCTTCCCTTCCACAGGTAAAGAGAATAGGTCACAGAAGATAGCGTAGTGAGATTATTTTCGTCAGAATTCCTGGACGATGAAGCGATATTCTACGTCGACAATGGCTCAGACATCTCCATAATAAAAAAGAAATGTCTCCCTCCCTTTATGGAAATCAACCGTCAAATTATTTACGAGATTGAAGGAGTTACCAACGGCACAGTATACTCTTTGGGTTCTGTGGATTTAGAAGTCAACAATATGGTTATGGAATTTAACGTGGTCTCAAACCACTTCCGCATCAGCGAAAATGGTTTGCTTGGACGCGATTTCTTTTTAAAACACAAGGTAGACATTAGCTATCAAAACGGTTGGATAGCTCCTCTTTACCCGGCGCAAATAATAAATAAATATAACCAATAATATCCCGTATGGTTACGTACCTAGAATTGAATTTGCTGATGGGGTTTATTGCGGTGACGCCGTAGTTGAGAATCGCGACGGCATGGCACATCTATTTGTTATTAATACTAAAGATTTAGAAATAGATTTAGTGGTACCTCGCGTAGAATTAGAACCCCTCGAAGAATACGCCGAAACCGAAGGTACAAAAATCAAATCTGACAACAACACAGCGCGTGTCGCATGCACCTCAACAAAATCCTACGACTTCACCGAAGAGATATTGCCACTCTTGCGCCTAGACCATCTCAACGATATAGAATACGACCACGTCATCGATCTCATCGAGGAATTCGCATTCATATTCCAATTACCAGACCAGCCATTGGGCGCCACTAACGTAGTAAAACATCGAATTCCGACTACAGATAATCTACCTATCAACACTAAACAGTTACCGCTTTCCCCACCACATGAAAGGCGAAATTCGAAAACAAGTCGAAGATTTGTGGGACAAAAACATAATTGAAGAGTCCACCTCACCTTTCAACTCGCCGATTTGGATCGTCCCCAAAAAGGAAGATTCACACGGGAAAAAGCGCTGGAGGATGGTAATCGACTTTCGCAAAATTAACGAAAAAACTATCGCAGATGCCTACCCTCTGCCAAACATTACCGACATTTTGGACCAGCTGGGCAAAGCCCCTTACTTTTCGGTATTCGACCTCGCTTTGGGATTCCACCAAATTCCTATGGACCCCGAAGACAGCCAAAAAACGGCGTTCTCCACACCAAACAGACATTATGAATTTAACCGTATGCCTTTTGGACTCAAGAACGCTCCGGCAACTTTCCAAAGGCTCATGGATCAGGTGTTGCTTGTCTTCAGGGTGTCAAAATGATCGTATACCTTGACGACATCGTGATCTATGCAGATTCTCTCGAGGAACACAAAAAGAAATTCAAACGCCTAGCTAAAAGACTAACAACTGCGGGACTGTATCTTCAACCCGACAAATGCGAATTTCTTCGTCCAGAAGTGGTCTATCTCGGCCATATTATTAGCGCCGACGGAGTGCGACCAATCCCAAAGAAATTAGAAGCGGTAAAAAAATTTCCGATTCCCAAAAATCAAAAAAACATTAAGCAATTTCTGGGTCTGATCGGGTACTACCGACGCTTCATCGAAGATTTCGCCGCTATAGCCAAGCCACTCACACGGCTGTTAAAGAAAAGTGCGCCATTTAATTGGGGCGAAGAACAGCAACGTGCGTTCGAAAAACTACGCGATAAACTGTGCGAAGAACCGATCCTACAACATCCGGATTACGAGAAACCTTTCATCATAACAACAGATGCATCGGACTATGCCTTGGGAGCATTACTGAGCCAAGGTGAAGTCGGAAGAGATTTGCCGATTGCTTACGCGTCAAGAACTTTAAACAACCCCGAAACTCGTTACGACGCTACCAAAAAGGAGCTGTTGGCTATCATTTACGCGTTAGAAAATTTCCAGTCGTATATCTGTGGAAGGAAGTTTACCCTAGTAACAGACAATAAGCCTCTGACCTGGTTAAAGAGTCTGAAAAATCCAACTTCTCAATTACGCCGTTGGTCAGATATCCTAGATGGTTGCGATTACGAGATACTATACAAAAGGGGCACGCAAAATACGAACGCCGACGCCCTCTCTCGAAATCCGGTAGACGAATTGAATATAGAAAAAACAGATTCATACGTAATAAATGCAAAAGGACAGGCTCGTCCTCACTGTCGATTTGTCATGCGGCGCTGAAACGCAATTGAAAGAATCACGTACGAAGGTAAGGCGAAAAGTAGTCAAATCGAATAATAGCCCGACACTCAACACGAACGATAACAATAACGAGATATCGTCAATCCCCAAACGTCAACATCCACCTAGTGATACCTCAGACGAAATCTTAAGGCCCAGACGTAAAAGACGGGCCCACACACTTGACTCCGAAGAGGAGCGTGAACTCTGGTGGGATGACGAAGACGAACCACCACCGGAAGAAATTACCTCAGAAACAGAAGGAGCTTCTGCCGGGCTTCAGAAACAGGGGGCTTCGCCCCCGTTACCATCCGGTAATATAACGCTACCCCCTGTTGAGACTGGGGAGGCGTCAAGGTCACTCGATAGTCGCGAAAACCCAATTATCGAAATCAGGAATTCATCACCTACACTCTCCGACCTAATAATTGCCGAAGCATGGAAATCAGTCGATCCACGACCAGACGAACCGATAGATACCGGGACTGGGGAGGTACCAGAAAGTTTCACTAACCCCGATAATCAAACAGTCAGAACAGGGGAGGCGCCACGCTCGCCTGAACCTTCCAACCACAGAAGATCGATCCCTGCACCGAGCTTAGACAGCATATTTGGATCACCAACTACCAACAATAGAACCGAAACATTAGGTTCCATTTACGAACCGTCAATTACAAACCACTCTTTGAACTCGACGACTTTTCAAAACCAATCTTCCTCATCCGAAAGCCCTGATTTATTTGTAGAAGAATCCGCTTCACTCACTACATCCAACGACGAGAACTCGAGTGATCACATTAATACGAGCCAAGCTAATGAACCACCGTTACAAGAATCGATGCTCGTTGACAACGGTAATATAAAAATATCATCAGAAAACATCACCTCACATGACGCATGCATAGCTTACCTTATCGTGCAAGACAAAACCATCACATCCAATTCTATAGCTCTCCTGATAGAAAAAGATTGGATCGATTGGGAAAAAATTCGTCGAGAAAACCCAGACCCAGGAGAAGTCATCGTCACCAAAAAGAAAAAACGATACTCATTCGGACTAGTATACGCAAAGAATTTTGCGGACGGCTTGGACTCCGACTATCTCGTCACAACCATCTCAACGCTAAAAGAACTGTTGCAAAAATTTGAAATCAATTTGCTCCGTCTCTCTCTCTCGATAATATTTGTCTCGAGACCTGGGAACGGAAATCGATACTTGATCATCTACATCAAGCCTTCGACGGATCGGACATCATCATTGTAATTTGCAATGGCTCATTGACTGTACCATCCGCCGACAACCGTATCGATATAATCGAGGAAAATCACAGTCCAGCTATAGGAGGGCATAAAGGGGTGACTAAAACATTCGAATTAATTTCGCAACGGTTTTATTGGCGTAAAATGAAAGCCGAAATTGCACACTATATCAAGCGCTGTCCGGACTGCCAACGCCGAAAACTAGTACGAGTAAAAAACCGCCTACCTATGATAATCACAGACACACCGACAGATTCTTTCGAAAAAATATCTATAGATATTTACGGCTCTCTGCCGCGCACTCGTCTTGGGCATGAATACCTATTAACGATTCAAGATAATCTTACAAAATATTCCGTCGCAATCCCTCTAAGCAGAACGACCTCTAAAGACATTGCGTTAGCAATGGCAAATAAATATATATGTATCTACGGAGCACCAAAAATAATAATGTCAGACCAAGGTAGAAATGTCACCAGCGAGGTTTTTCAAGAATTTGCGAAAATGTTCGAAATTAAACATTACCGTACTACTGCATATCATCCACAGTCCAACGGCTCTTTAGAGCGAAGCCACCATGTATTAACAGAATATCTGAAACAATTCGTCAACGAAAATCGAGAATGGGACAGCTGGATACCTGCCGCAATGTTCTCATACAATGTGAGCATACATGAAGGAACTAAATACTCACCTTTCGAATTCGTATTCGGTAAAACAGCACGAATACCCTCACAATTCGAACACGAATACGAAGACAACTGATTCGACGAGTTCTACAAGGAACTTACGGAAAAACTAAAAACATCAAGAGAATCAGCAGCTGCCAACCTAATAATCGCTAAACATCGTTCAAAACAATATTATGATAGGAAAGTCAAACCTCATACATATAAAGTAGGTGACCAAGTGTACCTGCTTAAAGAACCAAAGTCGGGTAAATTCGACGATGAATACACCGGTCCATACAAGGTCGAAAAAGTGTTAGAAAAGAATAACATTGTTTTATCCCTGGAACCAGGAAAATCTAAAACGGTGCACGTAGACAAAGTAAAACGTGCCTACCATTGACAAAACGATCGGCAAAAAAAAAAAAAACATAGAAAAATAAGAACACCACACCTCCTTTGGTTTCCCTCTCTGACGGGCTATGAACCTCAACCGCGTGACCAACTGTTGGTTGATCACCGATGGGGGGAGGGGGGTTGCTTAGCAAATCTCAGGTAGGCACTCGTCTCTTCAACAACAACAAAAAAAGGAGGTAGAATAAAATAAAGATAAGAAAAATACATATATTCATCTCCACTAAATAATATGTGTAATAATAATTAAAACAAGAATACCGAAAGAAGAGCTACGATCAGAGGTACGATCGGCCCTCACTCAATTGCACCTCTAACCAGGCAACACCTCTAAATCACTTACGCCTGTAATCAGGCCACACACTTTGCTTGCCCTACCGTTACCGACGTCACCCCTCTGTCCCTGTCTACGCCGTCAGCACATTCCTGTGCGAGGTGAATGTTTAGAACCACAGACCCATACTCTCTTTTCTTGAAAATAAATAAATAAATGAATGAATGAATGAATGAGTGAATGAGCGAATGAGCGAATGAGCGAATGACCGAATGAACGAATGAACGAATGAACGAATGAACGAATGAACGAATGAACGAATGAACGAATGAACGAATGAACGAATGAACGAATGAACGAATGAACGAATGAACGAATGAACGAATGAACGAATGAACGAATGAACGAATGAACGAATGAACGAATGAACGAATGAACGAATGAACGAATGAACGAATGAACGAATGAACGAATGAACGAATGAACGAATGAACGAATGAACGAATGAACGAATGAACGAATGAACGAATGAACGAATGAACGAATGAACGAATGAACGAATGAACGAATGAACGAATGAACGAATGAACGAATGAACGAATGAACGAATGAACGAATGAACGAATGAACGAATGAACGAATGAACGAATGAACGAATGAACGAATGAACGAATAAATAAATAAAATAAATGAATAAATAAATACGAATGACAGACATACGCAATAAATAAGCACAGGTACACGTATTTGAACACTCGAAAAAGGAGGGGAGTTCAGATTAAAATACACATTTTTTTTTGTTGGACGTACAATTTACTTTTTTTTTACTCAGCCACTGGCTTAAGCAAAACCATTTATTGTACATTTATAAAAAAAATTTCCATAAAGCTAACAAACTACAAAATATACTAATAGAGAATACAAACTAATAGAGTTTCGTCTAATTTAGCCTACGAAAAGGTAGTTTGTTATGACCTGCAGAAAATTAATCTTTTTGTTTGTAATAGCTTACTCGATTTTGCAAAATCGTCGTGCTCTGTGCGTATCAGTAAAGAGCTGGGTTGTAAATCTCCATTATTTTATTTCGAAAATATACACCGTATAATTTTGTAAAAGGAATGATTAGCAACAATAATTTACATTTTCTATAGAATAATATTTAAAAGTTTTAACAATCGCAAAAAAAAAAGGATTTTCTGAATAAACCATTTAAATTTTTATGGAGTAAGGAGGCCATACACTTAACCCTGTGAGCCATACATTTTTCGTTTCCGAAATAAAAGAACTCATTAATTTTTGTCAGAAATTAGTTGACAGCATTTAAATCTGAGCTGAAACAGGTGGGTCGTTCAGGGAACCGCTGTAACGCAAAGGGACGTATGAATTTTCCCGCACTTTAAAGTTAACTTCGATTTTTTTAAATATGGAACAAATGTGTGGAAAAACTCAAAATTCAAAGTGAACTTTAAAATCTGAAAAAATCCATACGTATTCATAAAAATTAACGAATCATTCTCATTAAAAAAAATTGGGTTATCGGGAAATTTGATGACCCATTTTTTTTTATTGATTTGTTAATAACATTTTGGAATTATTATACAGAATTAATCTTTTTAGTACCTTTAATGTGCATGCCTTTTTTTTCGGTTTT